>JAZHYW010049218.1:0-51954 GCA_037355805.1 Ixodes ricinus | reverse complement strand
AGGATGCAACTCTGCGATTAAAAACCATAACACATCTTTATAAACAAACCTTCTGGGGCGTTGGCAACACGATCGCCATCATTGTCGGAAGCTCAGTCGCACAACTGATCCTAACTTATAGGTAATCGGCTCCCTAAAGTGGATACTAATCATTATTCCTTCAACGACAGTGAATACAAACACCTGCGAGGGATACTCTTTCAGAGTCCGGAGAGTGCGTCGCTCACCTGAGATGAAGAGAAGAGCTGGTCAACGTAGAGCCATATCAACTCAACGAGGTCCCCGGCGGCAGCCAGGGACATTCCGAGCAGGAAAGCATAGTGCGCCCCGAACAATGGGACGAGAACCAGCGTCGACTTGAACCATTTCCTGAAAAATAGGGTTTCAACTCCCCGTTAGCGTGGTCAAGCGCTTACATTCAGAGATTGTGTAGCCATGACTGACTGGATAACAAAAATGGAAGACTTTGTTGCACGCTAAAAAAGGTTTGTGAGTTCGGAGTCGTGCTGAACACGGAAGCGGACAATCTAGTGCGAATAATCGAAGGGTATCAAGAATCACAAAACTCAAAGTACGATTAGACCAAATAAACCAATCTGGGTACAGAGAGTGAGGGTGATGTTTCGCTTGCCCCTTGTCCCCCCGCATCTCGTTTTTCTTTAAAACTTAACAGCATATTAAACTTCGTCGTTGGCAGCGATGTTTTTATTGTCCACCGTGATTTGCTGACTTCGTGTTTTAGCCGAAAATTAAACTCACAACATTTTTGTTAGTGTATTCCCGAGACGTAGAGGAAACTAATGGGTTTGGGTGTGTTTCATCTAAGTGCTCCTACTTTTATGTATATTTTGGTATTTGCGAAGACCGTTATTGACCAATAGAGTAGAACACAAAATGCTTAGCTATGAGGAGTAGAAAAAGTATACGAATTTTGTTGCGGAGCTCACTGGTGCAGTTTGTAGCGCAGCGATGTACGTACTGTAGATGTGAGTAATTTTCCGGGACAATAATTTGCTAGATGATGGGCAAGCAAGTTCGCGCTTATCAAAGGCTTTTCAAGCGTGTGCCGTTCGAGCGGCGAGTTTCTGTCACGCACTGATGGCCGTAAAGCGTTGAAAGTAACGGTGTTATCTGTAACACCGAAGTAACGGTTACCTGTTCCGGCCTTCAAACTTTCCGGAAATTTCGCATCTCTAACCTAAACATGACGAGAACACTTCTTTTAATTTTCTGTTTCGTGTCTTTCAGGACGCAGTCGTACAATTCTTCCGGAGTTTATTAAAGCAGAATGGAATATAATATTTTCTTAAACGCCTTCTGTAATTTGTATATACCATAGGAATGGAAAAGGTTTTAGAATGTATCAAATCTTTTTGTCTGTTAACTCTATACTTGAAATCGTTAGTATAATAATATTTCATTAAATCTACACATTCCCTTAATTCCTCAACGTGCAATATTTGTAGAGAGGACAACTTTTCGTCATTATCAAGAGTTTTAAATTTCGAACCATAGGCAATACTATCTCCAATTCGATATATTAGTCTGTTTCATTTTTTCTTCCGGTGGGCAGAACAGGTTTCATACACAGTGATTCCGTAACGCAAGAGGGAGACTCCTAGTGCTTCGTACACTATTTTCCTAACTGAAATATTATAGACATTTCTTAGTTTGCACGTATACGCGAAGACCAGACGTAGGCGCTTTACTAGATTTTCGACGTGTGCACCCCATGTTAGGCATTGATCAAAAGTTTTTCCTAAATATTTTGTTTCGGTCGCATATACGAGCGGAGAGCAGTCGCAAGAATTACAGTCGGTCGCACGGGAAAGAGTTGAGCACGTTGGTTAAACATATTTAGGAGACACCAGCTGAACAAACCAAGCATACAAATGTAAGGAGGACGAGAGAGACGCATTCAACCGCTGGACTACCAACTGCATTTAATGAAACACTTCATCTTCATCGACAGGCTAGGATCAATCAAACCTAGCTTGCTGCACTTCTTCCTTTTTTTCCTCATTTTTAAACTAGGGCATCCTGCTCGTCTGTCTACTTGTGGGTGGTACTTCCACCTCGCAAGAACGTCCTCTCTTCTCTGGTTAAGGTCACAGATGGTGAACTAACACACATGTCCCCTTTCTTTTCTATGTTTAAAGCTTCTAAAACCTCACGTGCAAAACGGTTTCGATGGTGCCCCATGATGGTAACTTTGTCTAATTTTGCCTTGCACTTGCAGTCACGGCAATGTAGGGCTAAGTGACCTGCTGCCGTCAAGTTTGCAGTCATGGCAATGTAGGGCTAAGTGACCTGCTGCCAATAGTTTGAAGGACTTGATGGCAGCAGGTCACTTAGCCCTACATTGCCGTGACTGCAATTGCAAGGCAAAATTAGACAAAGTTACTATCATGGGGCACCATCGAAACCGTTTTGCACGTGAGGTTTTAGAAGCTTTAAACATAGAAGAGAAAGGGAACATGCGTGTTAGTTCACCATCTGTGACCTAAAGGAGCGGTGCAACGATACTCAATTGGAATGGTTTTCTCTTACACGAGCTTACTGGCACACCTGGGACTCTAGGATACTCACACGCAACGCCACTGGCCAAGAAACTCCTTTGTTGCGGTGTAATTCAAGGACGAAATCGATCATTTTCATTCAATCTCTCCTTTGCAAAATTTGATGACGTAACGTGGGATCGCAGTACACCCATATGACGATATTTGAATGCGGTTCATAGATTGGACCCGAGCATTGCGTGGGCACTTGATTTGGGCTCGTGATAATTACTAGCTCGAGAAGCATTCGGCAGTGGCCGCGTGTCCAATCGCTGCAACGACGACAATAGCCGAGCCATAATAATGCCTGGAACTCAGCGCGTGTCCTGATGCTTCGCCAACTCCCAGCGCGTGGCTATCAGCAACGTCAGCGGCATATAATCCGCTCCAGATCACGTGGCCGCTTGTTCTGGCTGTGAGTTGAGGGCGTGAACACTGCTCGTTTTTCTTAAGTTTGTTTTCTGGGACTTCTATTGCGTGGGGTGAAAAACGAACGCGTGTTTCATAGGTCATTAACGTCAGTGATGCGTTTTAAGCGGTATTTGCGGAAAGTACCAAAGCTGTTGCATCGCCCCTTTAACCAAAGAAGAGAGGACGTTCTTGCGAGGCGGAAGTACCGCCCACAAGTAGACAGACGAGCAAGATGCCCTAGTTTAGAAATGAGGGAAAAAAGGAAGAAGTGCAGCAAGCTAGGTTTGATTGATCCTAGCCTGTCGATGGAGATGAAGTGTTTCATCAAATGCAGTTGGTAGTCCAGCGGTTGAATCCGTCTCTCTCGTCCTCGTTACATGTGTATGCTTGGTTTGTTCAGCTGGTGTCTCCTAAATACAGTCGGTCGAATGCAGATATACAGGACTTATAAGGTTTACTCTTTTTTGATGTGTATGGAAGCACATTAAGTTGGTCTTGGTTTTGTATACAAATATAGTATTCCAGGAGAACCAGTCTACTAATTTGTTTATGTCACTTTGAAAAATGAAAATGGAAACTGCATCTTCGTAATTTTTATGTGCCAATACAATTGCAGTGTCGTCCGCATATTGGCATAACTGAGAATTTAGAGACAATTTATCTAAAGTCATTCATTTAAATGTTAAATAGCAGGGGACCTAAGATAGACCTCTGTGGTACGCTGGAAGTAACGGACAAGGGTTCACTTATGCTACCTCCTATCCGTACACGTTGTGTGCGCTTATGAAAGTAATTACAAAAAACTGAAGAAAAGGTCCTCTGAAGCCCATATTTGTTAGTTTATTTAATAACAACCCGTGATCAATTGTATCGAACGCTCTTTTTGGGTCGAGAAAAAGTGCTAGGACCATGTGATTATTCTCTATTCTCTCATGAATGTAGTCAGTAAAATCCTCCAACAAGAAAGTTGTACTTTTGTGCTGTCTAAAGCCATACTGGCAGCTATTTAATAAAGAAAATTTTTCGCAAAATGATCGCATAATTTTGGACACAAACTTTTTCATAATCTCGGATATAACTGATAGAATTGCTATTGGTCTGTAGTTTGATACCAACTTTTGATTACCTTTTTGTATATTGGACGGACTAATGCCACCTTCAGCATATCTGGAATTCTGCCAGTTTCAGTAATTCCATTTAATATGGCAAGCAAGATATTTTTTATTTTATCAAAATTGTGGTATATATTTCTTATTCCAATCCGATCATATCCCTCTGGCTTCGTGAGTGGCATCCTTTTTAATATGTCACTCAGGTCTTGCTCCGTCATGGACGAAAACAGGCTGAGTTTGGGGAACTAGTTAAGCTGCCATGGGCTTCCACGGTTTCTTGGGCTTCACTCCGCAAATCTTGCATTTCTTTCACGAAGCTACGATTAAATTGATTACTCAGGGTGCCAAAATCTGTTCCACCAAATCGTTTGCGTATGACGTCATCCACGCTTTTTTTGGTTGTTTTTCTGGTTGTCTTATTGACTACTTCCCACGTGTTTTTCACATTCCCTTTGACCGATGGTACTCCATATTGTAGTATTTCCTCTTCGCTAACCGTACTTTTGCAGTCACTTCATTTCTTATTCCTCTGAATTCATCTTCGTAATTGACTGTCGTTCGGGTTTTGTTCGCATCGGTTTCATAATTTATCTTTTACGTAGCGCACTTCTAAAATGTCTTTATTTATCCAGTTATTTTCTTGCTTCGTTGTTTTAACCTTACATTTCTCTTAGAATCACTGTATATGCAGTTGAATCTATCCACCATCAGTTCGTAAATTGCAACATTGTCTTGTCCCAGTAAAGAGTCCCAGTTGTATTTACAAATAAGTTGGTCTATTATTTTGGAATCTAGGACACATCTAAAACCATCTCCATCACTATTGTCCGTAGCAGAATTGGCACTTAAAACTTTTAAGGTTATAAAGTAATAATCCGCGACTTTATTTTGGATAACAACGGATACTGTTATCATATCACTGATTCGAATGACCGCGTGATCTATGCAGGTTCTAGTTACTTTGTCATCTAGATACTCTTCTCTGGTGTAATCACGGATTAAGTTCTGTAATCGGTAGCCTGACAATATGTCTACATAGACTCCAACCCCAGACTTGCTTTGGTTCATAACATCAATGTTCAGAACCCCAATGATGATTACACGGTCATTGTTGCTAAACCTTCTTAGTAAACCTTCAAATTTATTGTAGAACAAGTTTAAATCTGCACTGGGTGGTCTGTATAAGGCCATAACAAGAAAAGAAAGTTCACTTTTCTGCTGACTGAAATAACGATTATTTCAGCGTGATCTAGAGATGCTGCAACATGCTCAGCTATCCAATCATTTTTGTATAAAAAATTACGCCTCCTCCTTTTCTCTTTTCTCTGCACAGTGACAGAGTGAAAACCAGGTAACTGATTATCACATTCCTCTGCTAATTAATTTTATCCGGGTTTCTGTTATAACTAACACACCCAGACTACTTGATCTTCATCCTAGGTACACATTAAGTTGTTCCCAGTTCTTTCTGATGCTCCTTACGTTAATGTGTATTATATTTAGTACTTTCTCTTTTTTTCTTTGCCCATCATCTGACTCGCATACTTGTCCCAATAAGCAAAACTTTCAAAATAAGTTATTTCATTGATGGAGCTATCCATTTATCTCAGTTTGTATAAATCAGGTTTCGTTTTCAATCCGGATCACTGCAGCATCCTTCTCTGTCTAGCGAAAACGTATCCATTCTTTACCCAGACATATCTGTAACCTTTAGTTTTGGCCGTATTTTTGTCACCCAGAGATGGCTCTTCGTAGTCGTTGTAAAGTTCTCATTTACCTAAATTCCCTCATCTTCTAGTGCAACCCGCAACCCGTTTTTTGATCCATAGTTCCCGAAAGTTCCTTTCCGTGAACCTGACTAACATCGCAGCTACTCGTCCTTCTCTCACCCTTAGCCTGCGAGCTGCCTCTACAGAATGCTCCGATATTGTCGGAAGTTCAAGTCTTTCTGAGTGGTTCTTCACTAAGTCCAAAATATTCTCGTCCTCCGACTGTCTCACGCCGTGTATTTCAATTATTCTTGCGCCTAGAGTACTGCTCATTTTTTGTTAATGGCTGCCTTTAAGTTTGTGATCTCACACGCTTGGTCCGCGACAGTTGCTTCCTGGCTACTGGTTCTTGGGGCTAGCTCATCAATCGTCTTTTCCTGTATTTCAGACTTTTTTCTAGCATTTCTTCGTACTTTTTCCAACGTCGTTTCTAGCTTCGTGACCTTGACCAAAACACTCGTTAACTTCTTGCTCATCTCAGCGATTTCGGCTACCGCTTCTACTAAGTCACGGTCCTCCGGAGATGGAGGTGTAGGGGAGCTTACATCACCTGTCATTTTCGACTGTCTCTCCTCGTGGAACTTGCATGTCGAGCACAGCCAGGATTTGTACGCCTCAAATGTCATGCTTTTTAATGCAGTTTTATTCACTCCCGAGCACTTCCCTACATGATATCGGTGTTCGCATGCAAAGCATTTCAGGCTAACGGTATCCTTTGACAGCAGTTTGAAGCAGGAAATACATTCGTTCATGTTGATGGTCAAAGCAGAGAAAATACAGACAGAAGTAGTCCAGCGGTAGTGCTATGCAACCAACACTTACAGTGAGAAAACAAAATATGAACAGTGACATGCCATAGCAGACCTCGTTATCTCAATAACAATAACTCGAGCGTGTCGGGACACAGTTGAATTATAATTATGCAATCGCACCACTCCCAATATATAAAAAAAGAATGACGCTGAAAGTTTATTCATTTTTAAAATATATTTGAAGAAGAACTGCGTACGGCAAAAAAACGTATAAAAAGTTATGTATTACAGCCTAGTATTTTGTTATTGTAATTATCTTAAGTGTCCTCTTTAAACAACAACAAAAACTGTCACCGAAAGAGGTGCGCCGCTTCCAAACGAGAGCAAAATAACTTTCCCACTTCTTCTATCTTGAAATGTACATCCTTCGAATTTTTAGGCAGCTGGAATTCAATTTCTAAACTGAATGGATGCCGCACTGCCGTCCCACACTCTCAGAAATCAGGGGTGTAGTACTTAACCCCCCCCCCCCCTTGCTTCGTATACCCCAAAACTACATTTTGACGTTCAGTCCACTGACTACGAGTTGACGATACCAATTTTTACGAGCGGCTTGATAGCTGTGTGATATAACTTACTAAATAGCTAATGTAGGTATCAAAGACTACTGAAATATAAAATACTGAGGTTTTTGCAGCAGGTTCAACAAAACTTTAAGAATTTTTATGTAGTCTTCAATACTCACATTAGATATTTTAATAAGTTGTATCACTCGACTATCAAGAAGCTCGTGAAAGTTGGTATCGTCGGTTCGACGTCAGTGGACTGAAGGGAGAGATGTAGTTTTTGGGGTGTTATATATCCGAAAAGGGGTGTAAGTACAGGGAGCCCCAAAACATTTTACAAGGTTATTTTTTTTTACCGTAAAGATAAAATACGCATCACTGAACGATCCTTCTCCGTCCAACTGTAGCCCCAGCGGTCCAAACAAGATGCCAAAGCTTCTGAAATTACCGTGTGTCTTATTCAAGAGTTAAACCGATTTTCTGAACTTTTTAATGGAAAAAAGGTGGCCGGAGCATCTCTTATAATGCACGCAGCTGAATGGCGCCAGTTACAAAAAAGGGCGAAAACGGTCGAAAACATGCCCTATTGTTTTCATTTGCATTTTTTTAGAAAATGAACTATAACTTTTGAGTGAGATAACGGTTAGTTCTGAAGCTTTAGCGTCTGGTTCGAAGCGCTAGGGCTACCATGGGGCGGAGAATTAGCGTTTTCTGATGAGTAGTTTATATTTTCGGTGAAAAAAAAAGAAAACTGTATTTTTGTTTTGTTTGGGAGATCCCACGATTTCTGAGACTTTGGGTTGCCTTATTCAGCCTCCTTTTCGCCAAATCAGCAGGGAGACTGCAGCATGAAGGATCTTCATAAAAACCCTACTTGACTGTTTAGACTTTTGGTCTTTGCTGTGTGACAATCGGATACGTTTGACTGACCAGAATGCAAAGAGAACTTCCCAAGTCACCTTGATTAATTATGTGCAAAAAATAATACATATTAAACGTATTCGAAAGTAGACACACAATAAAAACTATGTCTTTGCTAGAAAAAAAAAGAACGTTAGGTTAAAATTTGTAAGTAGGAAAGAATACGAGGAGCTATCATGCGTTAGTTTGTGGACATTCATCAATTCCAGAATAGAAGAGACATGTCAAAGTAGGTGCGCACGGATAAGGCGCCGAGCAAACCGTACGGGTCATTGTTGCAGACCGACTGTTTCTTACCTGTAGCGGTACTTGCGTGCCTGAGGCGTCTGTGAAGCGAAGAGTTTAGCGAACAGAACCCGCGTGATGTTAAGAAAGAGAACGAAGTTCACCTGTAAAGAGACAGTAAGGGAAGAACATTAGATCGGACTCCTTGGTGTTACAGTTTCACGGAAAGTAGGACATACGAGCTGTGGAGCGGGTTTGGAAAGGGCATATAAAGAGCGTGTTCTGGCATTTTGGAATACGCTAATTCATTCTAGCGCCGTAACTAGGGTTCCGTGTTTCTGGGGTTTATTTTTTCCTCGTGTTCGGGGGAGGGGGGTTATAAATTATGAATTGTCATAGTTATATGAAACGTCATAGTCATACAATTCAAGGACAGCTCCGCGATATTGTTAAAACTGGATCCGGAGATAATTTCAGGAGTTCATCTGTGCATACCGAAAATATTGAACCCTAGTCATAACCAAACTCAGTGTGCCTCTACAAGCGATAGAGAAAATGAAGTTTGGAAAGTGCCACACACTTTCCAATGACGCCCGGCTCGCGGCCCGCTGCTATCAACGCAAAACAAATCCGAGTGCATTTGCGCTCCCGCCTGACGTGTGCCACAGCGACAGTGGCTCGGCACCCGCGTAATTCGGTATTATTGTAGCGCGGTTGTCGCTTCTGTGCCGCCTCCTGAGCGCGATTCTGAGGACTTTCCCGCCATCTTCGCCTCCGCTCTCAATTCCGCTCCCGTGCCTCATCCGTACTTTGTCGATGACTAGCCCCGCCACTAAAATTTGCGTTCTTCGGACCATCTACGGACTTCCGAGGCTTACCTATGCGGAGCGCAAGTTCGACTGCTTCTTATGCAGTCGCTGTGGTGACGTCAAAACGCCGAGCTCTGATTGGCACTGATTAAATATTAAGTGGTAGATTTCAATGCAAGCTGCCTTGACGTCTATCCGCTATCCTTTCATCAAGGCTCTGTTACACTCCAACGTTAAGCGCAGTGAACGTAGCGTAGCACAGAACGTAGGCCTTCCATTGGCCGGTGAGCAGGAACTCGATATCTGCGACCAATTAGTATCCGTGTGCGCTGCGCTACGCAGCATTTGCAACGCTCGAAGTTGGAGTATAACAGAGCCTTCAGAGTCAATCAGAGCTCGGCGTGCTGACGTCACCACAACCCCTGCAAATGAAATAGACGAACTTGCATGCGGCGTGCAAGCTCGTCTGCTTGGATGGCCATACAGGCGCCGGAACAACGCTCACCAACCCCACAAGCGACATAACTAGATTCGTTCGGTGAACCTGCACTTCCTGCACCTGTGCAGAAAAGTGTAGGATAGTGTACTTCCGGTACGTGTATTGAGATACGACAGGCAGTACACAACCCTACACTTTCCTGTACCGGTGCAGGAGCTGTAGGTAAATCGAACGAGGCTACTATAGTCACCGACAAGGTGAGAACGACAAGGATGAGCTTCAGTTTCCGCGACTCTAGCGAGAGCCTCTCAGATTCGACAACGCTTCACCGCCATGTGCTCTTCGAGCGCGTGCACGCAACCGAAGCGCGGCGGGAGGTATGGAGCGCGTTCTGGCGGCTGGGCGTTGGAAAGGCACGCCCTGACGTTCTCATTCTGTCAGTGAATATAGTCATAGCTTCCTCTATACTGACAAAGTCTGGCAGATCGCCACGAGAAGCGGCCGCCGAAATGGAAAAAGGTGAAGCGGCGGACAACGGATCGAGAGGAGAGCCACGTGATGGGCGCCCCGCAGCGACGAGACGCCGAAACACACTTCTCCCGTGCGATGGGATGTACGCTCCTGCTCTTCGCGCTCCTCGCGCTCCTCGCGCTACCCCTTCTTTTCTCGTGGGGTTTAAAAATCATGCTTTGGGTCCTCGCCGCTGCGAAAGCTGTGCACTGACGTCCAGTTTCCCCGAGAAATGCTCTGTACTACCAGATCCTCGCGCTCCAAATCTGCGACCGGGCACTCTATGGCACCGTTGTCGAACTGACAGGCTTTGTGAGTATAGAGGAGGCTATGACATAGTAGATACACGCAGCGCCACCTAGCTCATGTATTCGCTGCAGCTAGCGCCTCTTGCAGCGTCTCACAGCGCCAGGAGGAATGTCGACTAAGTGAGCTTGTGCCTTAGAACATACTTTCCCAAAAGGAGGGCGGGAAGTGGACGCCGCAACCCTAATTTCCTTTTAAGGTTTAGCTGCGTCCTATAATCGGGTTTTATTGAAGCCACCGCACAAAAGTCATGCTCACATTGTTTAAATTTCATGAGGCGCTTCGCGACCCCCTTCCAATATCTTGCAGTTAATTATGTATTGTAATCGCTAGAGCATCGACAGTTCAATCGCAATCAGGACAACCTAACAGACAGCGGGCTAGGTCAGGGTGTGAAACAGCCGAACGCTCCTTTCTGGCGTTCATGCGTATGCGTTACAGTGGCTGCACTTCGCTTCACATCTTGCAACATCGCTGTCCTGTCTGAAAAAGAGATTCGCTGTCTTGACAACAACGAAGATTACACATACATGCGTTTAATTCATCGTGGAACAGACACAGCCAACGGGAAGCTGCATAAATTTTCCTCCTAAAAATGTGAGTGCGTTACAGTGAAGCTACGATACTTCTCTTCTCTTTCGCATGTTAACAATGCAGGACAACTCTTCCCGCAGGGCCTTTTACTCTTTTAACTTGAGCAGAGCGAAAGCTAAAAAAAAGGACCCGCCTCCTCTCCAGGGTTTGCTCTTCTAAAGTGGAGAGAGTGGGGGCTCTGAGGGAAGAGCTTATCCTGCATTCTTAACGTCCAACAAACTAATGATCAGCTGCAGGCGTTGTACCTCCCTTACCAATTACCCCTTCAGATGTGTGGAGCATTGAATCTCTTCTTCTGTTATACGTCCAGTGAAGTCGATTGAGCAAAGGTATTACCTATGCTCAGTCGAATTTTACTGCATTTTCTGATTGAGATATGGAAGCGTGTTTAATTGCATACAACTTTTACAGTGAAGGTATCGTGTGGTTCACAGCGGATAGAAGCATTTTCAAAAAACATAAATATTTGTGGAAATTTAATATTGCTATTGTCTTTTCTAAAGTGATACATTTTTATTCAACATAAGCAAATGTAATTATATCGTTCATTCGCCACCAGAAAGATCGATGATGTTCTATCTTTCATATAAATTTAAGATCGATGAACAAGCAAGTTTACTCACAGGCCAGGCAATTTATAAATAAAACCAATGAACAGCTAAAATGTATCAGACGTGTATCGCACAAGTGTGTTACACCAAATTCTGCTTGTGCGCATGTCAATATTACGCATCAAAGTTTGGTAAGTTTGCGCTGGACTCAAAAATACGCTGCTGAAGAGTTTCCACTAGCGCAAAAAAGAAAATCACGAAATAGTAATAAGCACTAGTAGTCAGATACAAGTTAAAGAGCCCCTAAAAAAAAAGCAAAACATTTTTTTAACAATGTGCTTAGGGCACGCGTGTCAAAAAATTAAGTTTACACAAAAAAAATATTGCTTAGAGCAATATTGACGGCGCGAGACGCGATTAAGTCGGCAGTCATATCGTTTCCACTTGTTTTGTCTCTCGGCATTCCGGGCACGTGGAGGAGAGGTGGATCGGCTTCGCCTTCATGACCGATATGGTCAATCCGGAATGACCCTTGACGTCATTGACTTCGCGCACACAATTTGAAATAAATCTCTCGCCGTCAATATTGCTCTAAACATATTTTTTTCGCGTAAAAGTTATTTCTTGACACGCGTGTCCACACAAGACTGTTTAAAAATAAAGCTTCTTTTTTTCTTTTCAGGAAACCTTTAAGAATCCGATAGCAGCTCCTTTCAGACCGTCATTAGCGCCAGCCACTAGGGACGTCACATACAAAAGTCGTCATGGCTACTGTCTTTTCGTTTTTAATCCTCGGAGCAACGCTATGCCATGGCAAGTACGTGGGGGTATTTATTTGGAGCATTCTTAACTTAATTTTGACCATGATCTGCTGTGTACACATTTTCCTTGTCTACTGTCATTGGCTGGATAAGAACGGCAGGGTGTACCGTCAAACGCACACACCACCACTGTTCATCGAGCTAGAATGTCCCTCTCCGCAGCCCACAGATGCGCGCAATCTTATATAAAAACAAATCGTAAAAAAACAAAATGCTTTACCCAAGACATTTGTTCAAACTCCGTCTATTATTGCCCCTTTCGAATACGTAATTCCTCTCCGGCTAAACTCGGCGCACGTGTTAGTGCTGCTTGTAATAGAATACAACGCATTGCGGATTATCTAATCCACTGAATTACGAGGAAAGAAGAGCACACTAGCAAAGCTCAAGACCTTCTGGTTTCCTTCTTATCCGGAAGAAAACTGAGGATAAGACTGCACAGGGATGTCAGGGCGTTAAGTTCTGATTGGAAGCATTAGTGGGCAGACGGAAGGGATATATGCCTCTGCCTCTACCCACTGTCTCCCTCCAATCGGAAAGGACAAGAGCGTCGTCTGCTCCTGGCACATTGTATCGCGTTCGACCGCCGGACTACAGGCGTTCGGCGTTTGAGCCCGTTCGAACAGTGTCTGGAGACAATTTCACAACCAGAGTCCCGTGATTCGACGCTCCCGGCGCTCTCATCTTCTTCCTCTTCCATCGTTTGTCTCCGTATAAAACATGAGCAATGCAGATACCAAAATTGAGTTTCGCCATATTTAGATCACCACGTACCTTATAGGCGCTCAACACTGATAGTGCCTTAACGTTCTTTAATGTCGCGTTATCTGACGTTCAGAATAAGCAAGTGGTTAGCGAAAAAAAAAAACAGTGAGTGTGCAGGCAAGCTGGTGATAATTAATAAATGATGTAACACCTGAGACTCTGTTGAGAAAAAAAACAGTTTCAATTCGAAAGAAAAAAACAACAGTAAGAGAACATCATAAAAATACGTTCTGGGACTACTCTCTTTTCCTTCGAATTGAAAGTTTCTTCATTTTTCCGCACCAGAGCCTCTGGTGTCACATTATCATTCAGAAAGCGGTGGTGACCCTTCAGTTATCATATTCAAGAACCAGATGAATGCAGTGTTCTTCTTTCTTGAATTATTTCGCTTTTACGGTGTTTCTGAGTTGATGTGGTCGTGAATATTATAGGACTTATTTAGGTCAACAAGAGTGCGTTGTGCGGAGTAAGTCAAAAGTAAGTAATATTGTCGAAGTTCCTGTTAACAAACAAAGGAAAGGTCGACAAATAAGTACCCCTTCCGGTCTCATAAGGACAGTTAATATAAATCTTGGTACTGTTTACTCTCGCGACACGACTTGAAAGTTGTACGCAAATACTTCGAGCCAAGTGCTCAAAGCTTCTTAAAGGAAGTCAGTTTCGTGAACATAAATATTTGAATGACTACATCAAAGATGCCAGGCATTCGCAATATACTGCGTCTTAATTTATTTAATTGTATTAACTTTTCTCGAAAGGCGTTGTACGACTGGCATTCTACGTCAGGAGCATAAAATGACGATCGGATTTGCGAGCACTGTTTAAACTGAATGAGTTTAATCGCAAGTTTCGGTGTAATCCAGATTTCATATCAAATGCAAGAGTGGTGCCGATGCACCTCACATACTCTTCCCTTATTTTTCTTGAGTTCTTTTTTTCTTAGAAATTTTACTGAGCTCTTTCCGGCGTCTGCATTATGACCGCTTTCTAGTTCTTTTTTTTTGTTAGGAGAAGCTTTCAAACCTCTTATCGACCTTTTATTTCAACACATGAAATTACGTGCCTCTTAGTCTAAAATATTTTGAATCGATATTTTTATATCGCTTAAACCTTTTTATGTTCGACCTAGTCACCAGCCGTGCGATTCCAGTATAGAGCATGCAATACCAAAAAAAATAACACATTTCGACCTGCAAAAAGTGAGAAAAATGTAGGCAAGTCAAACTAAAAGCAAGTGTACGTTACGCTTGAAACGTGAAAACCGTTCTATGCCATGGCGAAAGCCGATGGAGGTTTTCGCCCACACAGGCAGTTCAGCATATCAATGCGGCACACCGCCATGTAAAAAAAGATACATAAGCTGGGGAGGAGTAGGTTCTTACAATACTAGAACGTATCATAGAGAAATAAAGAAAATATTCAGACTAAAGGCGAGATATTTTGACTGACGTAACCAAAGCTACTTACTTTTCGTGAAAAACAAAACAAAAACACATTAAACAGGACGACACGTAAGTAGCCTTACCTAACTTTTTTTTTAATTTCTAGCTAGTTTTTTGTTAATTTTTATCAACAAGTGAAATTGGAAGTGAATTTTTCCGCATCTCCCAAGTTTATTCTACTCGGGGTATTCCCAGAACACGTTTGTCGTCGCAATATTAATAATGCATCCATTTCATCACCATCTGCGCAGCTTTCCGCGAATTCCGCCTTCAAAAATGACCGGCGCGTGAGAGAAACGAAAAAAAATAAGTAGACAGATGCTGAAATAAACATGAGGCAAAACTACGGCCCCGCCAGGTCAAAGCGTAATGAGGGAGCAGAGTGTGCTGCCCGCGCAGTCGTTCACTGGCGGCACTGCGCCTGGCGAATGCTTTCCTCAAAACAGTCGGGCCCCAGCGCTCGTTCCATGAATAAGCGATACGTCGCGATGAACTCTCACCGAGCAGATTACAAGGCTCATCGGAGTGGCTGCCCTTTGGCCCCTCGTCGGGAGAGACTGCACTCCGTTTCGCCTTACGCCGGGACCGACAGAGGACGCTACAAGCCATTGGAGCCATTCAAGTGCCGTGTGAGAGCCGCGTGACCCGCAGTAAGAGACTCATGGACGCGCGAGGCCTGTATTCACGTGATGCGTTCACAGCGCTGGATTGGCGGGAATGGCTCGTAGCGTCCATCGCGGTACATCGTAAGCTATAACGAAGTATAGACAAGGAGGGTAGAGTCACTAGCAATTGCCAACGGTCACGTGATTAAGAGAGAAGGTTCCTATAGCACTGGTGAAAGTGAGGTTTTTTGCTGTTTGCTCGAATAGGAAGCGCATAGCAGAAGAGGACTCTGTCTCTTTGTGGATAAAGCCGGAATTACCGGCACGGAACCGCTACAACGGGGACTATTTAGCAAACCGTTACCGTGTTCCGCGTACCGCACTACCGGAGCCTTTGAAGCATGCTTTCAAGCGCGCGCCCGGGTGATACCGTGACCGCGGTGCGCGACGCTTAAAAACATGCTTCAAAGGCTCCGGCAGTGCGGTACGCGGAACACGGTAACGGTTTGCTAAAACTCCCCAATGCAATGTACCAATCGTATACGTAGTTGGTCGGATCCCGGATTCTTGACGAGAGCGAAATGGATTGGATTCAATATGGTGTTTATGACGCGATAGAAGCTTCGGAGGCTATTGAAATCCACGCAGGAAGCAAAATGAGATTTATCCAACTCTTTCAATCAAAACATTTAGCATTATCTCGAGCCATCAACTGCAGGTGCGGAATATGCGACTGACGCGATTACGTAGACACCGATATCAGCGTAATCAAAATTATGTTTGATATGCCAAGTTTCAGAGGTGTACACTAATACAAAAAAATGAGATAAGAATAACTCTGCCTCTTTCTGGTCAAATTCAGAATTGCGTAAACGTGCCTAGTAAAATTTGATACCCCAAACATATTTGTCAGCTGACAAAACATGACCAACGTCCAGAAACGCGTCTTCTTGGTGAATGGTGTAATATAGTACATACCGGTGTAACATAAAGACGCCTTGTGTGTTGTACCCTTTTTGTCCGTCCTCTCCGGTTTCTCAAAACTGTGTAACATCAACCTGCTCGCCTGCCTACCCACTCCATCTCATTTATTTCGTTTATTGACCTCAAAAGCATCTATTGATGCATTACATGAGGGGGGAATGACAAGAATCGGGGAGAAGTCCTGACTCATACATCTATGAGGAACTTTGAAAAAAAAAAACTTATTCGCCAATGCAACAACAAAAACGCCAAAGTGTACAAAGGAAACCGTGCAATAAATTGCGCACACATTGTGGAACTAGAACAGTACAACCACTGAAGTTAACAATAATACAAAAACCGTCATGCACTAGCAGGTAAACAAAACAACTCTTCACAACTCTGTTTAAACAATATCGGGTCAGATAAAACCACAACATCACTGGGGAGACTATTCCATTCCTTTATGGCTAAAGGGAGTGGTGAAAACATGAACAGGTTAGTACGTGACTTAATGGGCTCAATTTTGAAAGAATGATCAAGTCTAGCAGATATGAACCGTGCCGGTGAGCAGAGAAATGTTTTGAATAATGATCCGTCGTAATATTTTTGATGAAAAAAACATAAACGAGCAATTTTCCGCCGAATCTCTAAAGGGTCTAAGCCTAAGCTTCTCTTTAAGTCTGTGACACTTGTGAAGGTGGAGTACTCGTGACAAATGAACCGCGTAGCTTTATTCTGCAGAGCTTCTAGTTTTAAAGTTATATAGCTTTGATGAGGATTCCATATAATACTGGCATATTCTAGTTTGGAAAGGATGATTGATTTATAAGCTAGGAGCTTCGTTGTTTGGGGAGCGGAATGAATGTTACGTTTTAAGAAACCGAGCTTCTTAGATGCATTTGTGATTGTGCTCTCTATGTGCGTTTTCCAGGAAAAGTTGCTGGTAAAATGAACCCCTAAATACTTATACGATGGTGCATTTTCAATAACCTGGTGTAATAATGAATATTGGGAAGGTGACAATGTTTTTTTTGTTTGTAACCCTTAATACGAGGCATTTACTAGAATTTATTTTCATTTGCCAGGTAACACACCACTCGCTGATTATGTTCAGGTCGTTTTGAAGAATTAAATGATGGGTTGCGGAAGATATTTTTGATGGATAGCACAATCGTCGGCAAAGAGCCTAATTGTTGACGTAATACTTTCGGGGAGGTTGTTGATATAAACTAAAAAAGTAAGGGTCCGAGAGCAATTCCTTGGTGCACTCCAGAGATCACAGGCAGCTGAGAAGAAACACTATCGTTAACCATCAGTGATTGGGTTCTGTTGGTAAGAAAAGCCGATATCCAGTCAACTATCGAGGGGTCGATTTTAAGGTGACGAAGCTTTGAAATTAAACGCGCATGAGGTACTGTATCAAAAAGCTTTTGCGAAATCGATAAATGTAATATTAGTTTCGAAAGCTGCATGTTACATTTTACATAAATGTAATATCACTTTCGAAAGCTCCGTGCTACATACAATTTCGAAAAGCTGCGTGTTACATGAGTAGTTTTTCCTGAAAAATGCTGATTAGGAAAGAAAAAGTTGATTTGATCTAAGTGTGCCATAATGTTCGTAAAAATAACATGTTCCATTAATTTGCAAGACACACTTGTCAGGGAAATCGGACGGTAATTAGACGGGTTGGGATGCGTCGCCAGATTTAAAAAAAGGGCTTAACAATATGCAGTACGCCAATCAGCTGGAACACTTCTGGAGTCAAGACTTTGTTGACATATATTAGGAAAAAAGAGGGGTACAAAACATTTTATCATCTTAAGAAACTTTCCTGGTATGGAATCCTCACCCGGGGCACTGTTGGTTGGGAGTGTTTTTATTATCTTCATAACGCCATCACTACTAAATTCAATGGGAGACATAGCAATAATTCGGCGTTCAGAAATAGGTGGAAGGGGAAGTCTTCCTCCGTGAATATGCTCGAAAAAAACGAGTTGAGCAAATCTGCAGCCTCACTGTCGTTCATGTGGCGAGAATCGTCCCCTCATGAACACGGGGTCAGTACGGCCATGACTCGGATTGATAGCCTTCCAAAACTTGCGCGGGCCGGAACGGAGAAGGAGCGATAACTTGGGACCAAAAAATTCCTTCTTAGCTTTCTTTATCTCACTTTTAGTCCGAGTCGAAAACAGGCGATAAGACTACCAATCGTAATCCTCACCACTCCTTTTAGCTTTAGCAAACAGTCGTTTCTTTTTGTTCAGTAAGCGCTTTAAGTTGGTCGTAAACCAAGGTGAAAGGGCGTTTGATCTAATTTTGATTGTGGGTATGTAGGCTGAAAGCAGGCCCAGCAGCGTAGTTTTAATATTCCTCCAGTTGTTTTCCAGCGAACTACCCACGCAAGTTATAAAATATTAGTCAAAAAACAATGCTAGTTCAGCGTTTAAGCCGTCAACATTTGCACGAGTGTAATCATGAATCTGCTTACGGCAGTTTCCGAAGCGCTTTAAAGGGAAAGATGTTTCCACATGCACTATGGCGTGGTCACTAATGAGGTCAATGACGTTAGTTGAATTTACATATTCAGCATTAGATATCAAAAACAAACCTAAAGTTGCGAGATCCCGTGTTGGAACGTTCACCATCTGTGTTAGTTCAAACGCTTCTAACAAACAAAGAAACACGTCGTAGTGACTTGAATTCGCAGAGTATGGGAATGGCTGGAGTGTCTCCCAATTTACTCCTGGATAATTAAAGTTTCCAGCAAGTATCAGAATATCTTTTGGGTAAGCACTCTTTACTGTGTCAAGGCAGGTGTACAAGCTCTCGTTAAAGTCACCAGGGTTAATGTTCGGTGGACGCTAACAATCGCCAATCAAAGCGTGGCCAATGTCCAACTCGACCCGGATACAGATTATTTCCAAGCTGGAGTCGCACTTAACAAGAGAACAAGGAATGTCATATTTAACTGCAATGAGTACGCCCCCTCCCCTCATAGAAATTCGATCCTTTCGGAAAAGTTTGTAGTTTTTACTTAGGATTAGTTCGGAGTTCTCGACACTGGTTGTGAACCAAGTTTCTGTACCGAGAATAATATCTGGGTCGCATGACGAAGTGATGCACTCGAAATCATCTTGTTTGATGATTTCGAGTGCATCACTTATATACAATATAAAAGGCGAGAGAATGCAGTGCGCAATATTTCCGTCACGATGAGATGAAGTAAAGCATAATGTTCCTCTACTGTACATACGAGTCGATTAGTGGCAATAAAATATAACTAATCAAGAATATGGTATATGTAAGAGCACAGCTTGTAATAACTGTAATATCTAATTACTTTTGCAACCTACGGTGTCACTAAAAAAAAGCCAAGCCATAGAAGCGTAAGTCAGAAATTATGAAATAATAAATAAATATATGGTTGAGTCGCAACTACATTTTGCTCTAACGAAGCCAGTGTTTCATTTTAAGCTCAGACTAGACACGCGACATATTTTGGCGGCGATCGTAGCCACTCGAAAAGGGCACCCGGCAGTTGTGGCATAATTACCGACTTGATAAATACTTACTGCGTGCTACCTATTGCGCAGTGTTTGCCTATATTACAGTGTTGCGTAAAGTACATCTAAAAAGTACTTGAAGTAAAGCAAAAAGTAAACGAGACGTCATGTACTTGAAGTAAAGTAGTAAGTACACGGATTTTAATGTACTTGAATTAAAGTAGTACTATGAATACAATGTACAGTGAGCTCAACTATTTATTACAACGCGGGAGCGGTGGCCGAAACTGATATCAGAGCTGTCTAGCGATTAAGTCAATGATGCAACAGAGAATAAGGCGGCTCGTCTTGCGATTTTCGCCACTCCCCGATACAATTATCGCATGACCTCCTCGTATTTTTCTTTATCACCCACGCTTTAAATTTTTGCTTGTTTGTTTTGTTGTTTTTGCCACTCTGTTTAGTCACACCATTTACCATGCGGGGCTACCATATCTCGGTCACCTTGCAATTTCTCTGATAAAGGCTGAAGCGATATCTTATCGCTGGCTACGCGCCAACGTATCGCTGCGTCATGCTGCCTGGGCCGACAGGTATAAAAGGAATGAAAAAGAATAAACGAAGGCTTTTTGGCTCTGCACAGAACTTCGTGTTGGTCGTTCCTTCGTGGCTTCTGCCGAAACGCGACATGGTGTCAGGAGTGAAGCCTGTCTGACCAGGAATATGCTCGAAGAGCAAGCCATGGGGACACCGGTACCAGCTCAAGGGGGACTGGGACTGCAACCACCACCTAAACTGAACTTTGACAAAGCGTCAGAGTGGCCAGTGTGGATTCAAGAGTTCGAAGACTACCGGTTCGCAAGCGGTCTCAACGAAAGAAGCGGCGAGGCGCAGGTCAGAACCCTCCTCTATACCCTAGGAAGGCAGGGACGGCAAATTTTCGCAACCTTCGGCCTGAGCGAGGAAGACTCGAAAGATTACGAGAAAGTCGAAAAGAAGTTTAATGAGCACTTCGTGAAAGAAAGAAACGTTGTCTACGAGAGCGCCTGCTTTCATCGGCGTGTGCAGAATCCAGACGAGACCATCGACCAGTACGTGACAGCGCTTCACACCCTAGCAGACCGCTGCGATTTCGGGGACTTCAAACAACGAATGCTGCGTGATCGACTGGTCGTCGGCATGCGAGACGGAAAGCTGTCGGAAACGCTTCAGATGGACTCGCAGCTTACGCTTGCTTCTGCGTTGGCAAAAGCAAGGTTGAAAGAGACGGTACGACAGCAGCAACGAGAACTGCGTCCCGAGGAATCGCCTGTAACATCAGAGGACGTGAACATTGATGCAGTAAGACGCTACAGTGGAACATCGTGGCGTCAAGGAAGCGAAAAACTGGCGTCTTCTCGGAAGTGGTCCTGTTCGTCCTGTGGAGGGAACCAGCACCCACGGTCAGCCTGTCCAGCGCGAGCGGCCAAGTGCTTCAACTGCAGCAACCGAGGCCATTTCAGCAAGGTTTGCAGAACCGGAGCGGGGAAACCGCAAAAGGTACGAGGGGTTGCCCTTGAAGAAAAACCTGTATATTTGTTTAAGCAACCCGCAGATACAGCGGCCGCGAAGGCACGGTATGTGCAGATAACCGTTAACGGTGTTCCCGTCTTTGCGAAAGTAGACTCGGGTGCCGAAGTGTCTGTTGTTCCATGTACGTTTCCAGGCATCCCGACTAAGCTGGATCGAGTCGAAGAAATTTTGGTGGGGGCAAACGAAAAACGATTGACGGTCTTGGGAAAATTTACGACAGAAATACAATGGAAAGATAAGGTGTCTTGTCAAACAGTGTATGTCATGAGCCCTTTGCGTGAAGTGTTGCTAGGCCTACCGGCAATTTTGTCCTTGGGGGTCGTTAGATTTGTAGATAGCATCGGCAAAAACGAACGCTATGACGTTTTGTACCCGCAGCTGTTCAACAGCTTAGGTACGCTTCCAGGGGAATATACCATCCAGCTCACGCCGCACGGCGCACCTTTCGCTGTTAATACAGCACGGAGGGTTCCCATTCCCATGATGGAAGCTGTAAAAAGCGAAATAGCCAAAATGGAAGAGCTAGGCGTAATACGTAAAGTGGAAGGACCCACAGACTGGTGCGCAGGAATTGTGCCAGTCCTAAAACCGTCAGGCGCGGTTCGTATTTGCGTGGATTTGACGCAATTAAACAAAAGTGTCCGTCGGGAACGGTATGTTCTGCCAACAGTCGAACAAACGCTCGGCCTGCTTGGTGACGCATCAGTTTTTTCAAAGCTGGATGCAAACTCTGGTTTTCACCAGATTAAACTATCGGAAGCATGCCAAGAACTGACAACGTTTATCACGCCATTTGGCAGATACTGTTTTACAAGGCTGCCCTTTGGAATAACGTCAGCTCCAGAATATTTTCAAAAACGGATGTCGGAAATTTTAGAAGGCCTTCCTGGCGTGGCCAATCTAATGGACGACATTTTGGTGTACGGAAAGAATCAGGCGGAACACGATGAAAGACTCAGGAAAGTTTTCGACAGGCTGGTGGAGTCTAATGTTACGCTGAACAAAGAGAAGTGTGTGTTCAACGTCAGAGAAGTCACGTTTTTGGGCTACAGCATAAGCGGAGAAGGCATAAAACCGGACGCAAATAAAGTTAGAGCCATCAAAGATTTAAAGTCTCCGACCAATGTATCTGAAGTCAGAAGGGTTCTTGGAATGGCCAACCACTTAAGTCGCTTTCTACCCCACCTGTCAGCAAAAACGGCTCCGCTACGGGAGTTACTCCAGAAAAACACGGTGTGGGCATGGGGACCGGCGCAAGAAATGGCGCTGGCTAGCGTTAAAGATATGATCTGCTCCGCGGAATGCATGGCCAAGTACAACTCAAGCTTACAAACAATAGTCTCGGCAGACGCATCTTCTTTCGGTCTCGGAGCGGTTCTCCTACAAGAACAAACAACGGGTGAACGCCGGCCGGTGGCGTTTGTTTCTCGTTCACTGACGCCGGCAGAAACGCGCTATGCGCAAATCGAGAAAGAGACTCTTGCCTTAACGTGGGCAGCAGAACGGTTCGACGAATACCTAAGAGGGCTTGACGCAGTATTCGAGACCGATCATAAACCTCTTGTGGCGCTGCTGGGGCAAACGCCAGTTGACATTTTACCACCCCGGATACAAAGGTTTCGATTGAGGCTCATGCGGTACAGGTTTAAAGTCGTCTACGTTCCCGGCAAGCTGATTGCCACAGCAGACACTTTGTCCCGTGCCCCGCTCGCCGAGACGGACAGAAACAGCGTTCTTTCAGTGGAGGAAGTCTCAAGCTATACGCAAGGTTGCTTGATGGGCCTAGAGGGAGGAGAGAACTTTTTGAGCAAAGTAAAAGAGTATCAAAGGTTGGACGAGGTTTGTGATTCTTTAACACGCCTATGTCGAGAGGGCTGGCCGAGAAAGTCGTCACTGCCTTGTTTTCTTCAACCATACTGGCAGGACAGAGCTCTGATAACGGAAGCGAATGGATTTTTGCTAAACGGGAACCGGATAATTGTGCCACAAAAACTACGGTCGGAAGTGTTGTCTCGGTTGCACGAAGGCCACCAAGGCGTCAACAGATGCCGGGCACGTGCTCGAGAGTGCGTTTGGTGGCCAGGCTTGAGCAAGCAGATTTTCATTACTGTCCGTAACTGTGAAGTATGTGCTCAATTCGCTAACCAAAGCTCGGAGCCGATGATGCCTTCGTCTACCCCAGACTTTCCGTGGCAGAAGCTGGGAATCGATCTTTGTCAGATAAAAGGGGCGGACTTCTTGGTTGTGGTGGATTATCTCTCCAGATATCCCGAGGTTTCAGCTCTTTCATCAACTACGACAGCAGCGGTGATCGAGCAGTTGAAGCGTATTTTTGCGCGTCATGGAATCCCGGAAACGGTAATTTCCGATAACGGACCGCAGTTTGTGTCGTCGGAGTTCGGGAGGTTCGCTGAAACGTACGGCTTCTGCCACCAAACAACAAGCCCGCGATACCCACAGGCCAATGGGGAGGCAGAACGAATGGTCCAAACAGTCAAAAGATTGATGCAAATGTCATCTGATGCTAACCTTGCGTTGTTGGCTTACAGGTCGACTCCGGGTATAACTGGGAAGAGTCCCGCTGAGATACTAATGGGTCGACGGCTTCGAACGAGACTGCCCATGGTACCCGAACAACTGCATCCAACAAATCTGAGTCAAGCGGAGTTGATCCGAAGAGACCACAGTGCAAGAGATAAGCAGCGTCAAGGGTTTAACAAGCGCCACGGAGCGAAAGTGTTGCGGACTCTTCACATCGGCGATCGGGTATGGGTGACGGACATGAAGGCGAAGGCGGAGGTCGTGGGTCCAGCCAGAAGGCCGAGGTCCTACGAGGTACAAACATCATCCGGGGTAACCCTAGTGCGGAACAGGACGAGTTTGCGGTTTTTACCGCGGCAACAAGAAACCGGAGGAAGCTACGATTTCCCAGCCAGCATGAATAGAGGGGAGGACGAGATGGTGTCGAACACGGTTCAGTCAAGTGCCTCGGTTCCCGCGCCTGTAACGTCAAGAGAGTCCTTTGACTCTCCCGTCGTCATCACGCGGTATGGGCGAACAATTAGGAAACCTAAAAGATTGGGTATTGATGAGTAGAGTGACAGATGTTTGAAATTGTTGAAATGAAGTGTCAATGTATCTAGTCTTGTATTGAAGTGATACGTATTAGTCTTGAAAAGGTGCTGGAGTGATTATATAAATGCGTAGTGTATGTAACAGCGTTTCTTGCTTTTCTTGTGTCGTTGTCTTTTGTACAATCTGAGTTCTGATTGGAAGTTCTGTTTTGCTTTTGTGAAAAAAGAGATGAAGCGATATCTTATCGCTGGCTACGCGCCAACGTATCGCTGCGTCATGCTGCCTGGGCCGACAGGTATAAAAGGAATGAAAAAGAATAAACGAAGGCTTTTTGGCTCTGCACAGAACTTCGTGTTGGTCGTTCCTTCGTGGCTTCTGCCGAAACGCGACAAAGGCCACCTTTAAAAACAGAAAACAAAATCAAAGAGCGACATTTTTCTTTTTTTATTGCGGAGTCACGCATCGGTGATTGTTTCGGAGCTGGGAGTGTAAGTACAGAAAACAACAGCGGCATAAGCTGCCAGAGTGAGCCGTTAGATGACACATGCTGTCTCTCCGGCCACCGCTCCCGCGTTATATTGAACAGTTGAGTGCACTGTACTTCCAAAAGTATAAGTAAATTCAAAGCAATCTTTCATGGTGTCCTTTCATCCTCTATACAGTGTTTTCCTTTACAAAATTTAGCGATGAGTTTCAATTGAGTTTCTAATGTATTCTAGTAGAATACATTAGAAACTCTATAAGAATACATTAGGAACTCATTTAAAACTCATAAATAATTTGTGCAGTTTTTTTAGCCGGCATGCTTTCTTTTTAGTAATAATAAGAAGTGCATCAGTTTTTTTTTTTTTTTACGGAAATGGCTGCAAATAGTGGATAAACTCCAGTGGACACAAAGTAGTTGTTTTACTCTCGCTGACGAAGTGGTTAACACAAAAAACTTATAAGTCACCTATTTGTGTCGGTCGTATTCCGCCATTAATTTCCTCAGAGAAATGACCAGATAATGTCTCGAAAGACGATAGCGCGTTTTCACATGACGATATGCCATTTGTTTTACTTTCAAATCTGGGGATTCTACTTCGAAGTCGAGAGTAGTACTTTCCTCAAAAAGTTCGAGAAAGAATGCGTTAGTAAAGTTCAAGTACATGCCCAGAAAATGTACTTCAAGAAAAGAGCAAGGTTTCTAAACCTACTTGAATTAGTACATGAAGTACCATGCACTTAAATTACTTCTCAACACTGCATATTTTTGTTGTTTTTTATGTAAAAATGTTGGAGAAATTATTAAGTTGTCCCGAAAGATCTTTAAATCTTGGAAGATCTTCATATTCTGAGATTCTGGAGGAAAGACAACGCAAAGAGGTCACCTTTGCGCTACTCTTTTGCACATGTCTTCAAGTTCAGCACAAACTACGGGAGCACGAGATGAGCTTCAGAGTGGGTGCAGCATTTTGTTGCCTCCTTCTGAGTGAGGATGCAGTGTGTACACCTCCTGTAGTCGGCGAGAGTTCCTACGCTGCGGAGAAGTGAGGACAAGCACGTTTTTTTCAAATGCGTCGTCTCCTCGAGTTCCGGTAAAGAAATAAAAGCGTCTTCGGCGCTGATTCCGCAGTTACTCGGCCTCACTTGCGACGTGTATGTCCACAGCCCGCGCCTCATAGTAGGGTTCTTGCAGTGGGGGCTCGTGAACATTTTAGGAAATTTTGGTCCCTTCATATAATCCACTTCCCCATCCCCGCTCTGCCTAAGTCACATGCTTTCCCCTTTTTGCAAATATCAGCTCATTTTCCAACATCTTATTGCTTTTTATACAGGAATGTTTGTTGACAAGCAAACCTACCACTGAAATTTGAAAGTAATTTATAATTTGAGTAGAAGTTACTCTGAAAAAGTAATTAAAGTAAACTTCAAATTACCGAAATGACTATGTAAATGAAAGTTGAAAAACTACACAGAAAAGTAGTTGAACTACATAACTTGAGTAGAGCAGTTGAACCACGTACAAGTTTGGTTCTTTGCCACTAATCTGATATAAATCAAATAAATCTTATTTCAATGTTATATATATATATATATATATATATATATATATATATATATATATATATATATATTAATTCTCAAGAAACATAAGATGTTTTTTTCTTTCTTTATCCAGGTTATACGATTGCGCTTGGTCGGCTGAGCTTGCACCCTGATTAAGAGAACACTAACAAGCGTATCGGAAAAACCATAACTGCTTCTTCTAGTACTTTGAAAACATGTGTTCAAGGCTGCTAGGCGTTCGGGGGGGGGGGCGCGGGCGGGTTGGGCAATCTATTTATTTATTTATTTATTGAAAGTACCCTCAGGGCCCGAAGGCATTACAGAGGGGAGAGCACATACATGAAACAAAGATAGTAATATAGTAACAAGTCAACAATATTAAATATACAACAAACAAAGAAAAATACTAATAGGTCATGGGTCACTGCTAAAATAGCTAGTGATGGAATTTCTAAACAGGTTAGTATCAGTTATAGTAGCAATCAAACCGGGGAGGTGGTTCCATTCCTCGGCTGTGCGGGGTAAAAAAGAAGATTGAAATGTTGTGGTAAACGAACTTGGAACTCCAACTTTATGCTGATGGTCAAGACGGGATGAAATGTAAAAGGGGGAGTAATCATCCGATTGCGTAGGAGAGGGTTATGAAAATACATTTTATGAAATAGACATAGGCGTGAAATTTTACGTCGCAAGGAGAGAAGTGGTAAACATAAACTATTTTTCATTGATGTGACACTAGCAGTACGATGGTAGTTGGAAAGAATGAAACGGGCTGACCTATTCTGAATGGATTCCAATGCAGTGATTAGAGTATCGTGACCGGGATCCCAGATGGAGGCTGCATATTCTAATTTAGGCCTGATTAATGTTTTGTAGAGGATCAATTTTAGTGAAATAGGTGCCAATGAAAAGTTGCGTTTTAAGTAGCCCAACATGCAGTTAGCACGGGTAGTAACATACTGAATGTGGGGTTTCCATGAAAGGTTATTTGTTAAGTGAACACCAAGGTACTTGTACGTTTCCACTTGCTCCAAAAGGTTGCCATCTAGGTGGTAACAGGGACTGTTGTTAGGCTTGCGGGACACTCTCATCTGTTTACATTTACTAGTGTTTAGTTTCATTAGCCATAATTCACACCAACGAGAGACAGAGTTAATATCAGACTGAAGTGTAGACAGGTCAGAATCGTGACAGATTTCACGGTAAATTACACAGTCATCGGCGAAGAGACAAACGGATGAAGACACATTAATGGGAAGATCGTTAATATAGATTAAAAATAGTAGTGGGCCTAAAACCGACCCTTGAGGAACTCCAGAGTTCACAGACACAGGAGGAGAGTTTTCGTTGTTAATTGTTACAAATTGTGAACGGTTATTTAGAAAAGACCGAATCCATGCGAGAACGTTAGGGTCAATGTTAAGTTTTGAAAGTTTTAACAGTAATAGCTCGTGACACACCTTATCGAATGCCTTGGCGAAATCTAAGAAAATGCAGTCCACCTGGGAGCCTCGGTCAAGAATAGAATGAATGTCATGAGTGAAGGATAGGAGCTGAGTATCACAAGATAATGATTTACGAAATCCGTGCTGTGCTTCGGTGAAAAAATTATTCGACTCTAGGAAATGTACGAGTTGGGAAAAGATAACGTGTTCCAGAAGTTTACATGGTATGCTGGTTAATGAAATGGGACGATAGTTGTTAGGGGAATACTTATCGCCACCTTTCGGAATTGGAACCACCTTCCCCACTCGCCAATCACAAGGTAAAATACCATCTTGCAGCGACTGTTCAAACAATTTTGAGAGAATAAGAGACGAGTATAGTTTAGTGTTTTTCAAAAACTTGGAATTAATTCCGTCCACTCCTGATGAGGATGATAACTTCAGTTCATCTATAATTTTTGCAATACCAGCAGGATCAACAAAGATAGAATCCATTGGCAGATAACAGGAACAGCTCATCGAAGGGTAAGTTATGTTGCGAATATCGGAGAAAGATTCCATAAATATACTATTTAAGACATTAGCACATTCGTCACTGGGCACGCTGTCACCACTAGAAGTTGTAAGAGAAATTGAAAAACGGTCCTTTTTGTTAACAGTATTCCAAAATTTAATGGGGTTATTTACCAACATGTCTGGAAGACTATGTGTGAAAAAGTGAGATTTAGCGCCTTCAATCGCTTTTTGTACACTTCTACAGAACTGTGATATGCGGCCCAGCGACGCTCACACTGGGAAAACTTGGCCGCACGGTACAAGCGCTTTTTTATTTGACAGTCTCTTCAGGGCTTTCGTGAACCAAGGTGACTGATTATTTTCAAGTATATTTCGGAGCGGTACGTATTTGTCGATAAGGGAGATTATCTTATCTTTATACAAATTCCAGTTTTCATCAACAGAGCGCCCCGAAAAGTCTGTCAAATACTGGTCAAAGAAAACCGCAAGATCATTGTTGATCTGATCAAAATTCGCTCTACTGTAATCGCGTATTTTCTTTCGTTGGTCAGTCGGCCTAGATACCGACGTTTTGAAATGAAAATGTAACATAGAGTGATCACTGATCCCTGGAAGATAAGTTATGTCACTTGCATGTTCCGGGTGAGTAGTCAATATTAGATCTAAAACACTTGCTGTCGTCGGAGACACTCTGGTGGGATGAAGAACTAATTGCGAAAGGTTAAAATCCAGACACAAGTTAATGAACGAATTACACTCTGTAGTGTGTACATTCATACAATGAACGTCATCTGACCATGATATAGCGGGAAAATTGAAGTCACCCAGAAGGAAGATGGGTGCGCTGGGATACCGCATCACTATGGTGTTAATGGCGTTATGCAAAGTCTCAACAAATGACGACGAAGATGAGGGTGGCCGATAACATACTCCCATGATCCACTTCTTATGGTTCAAAACAAGGCCTACCCAGGTTAGTTCTATATCACACGCAATGTTTAATGAAAAATATTTAATATTTAATGATTTAATGAATCGGTTATCTTATTGATTTTACCTGGCGCCCTTTGTGCGCCTCTAAGAAGCAACTGCAGTTAGAGCGCATGATATATGAATATGTATTTAGCCCGGATGTAGTGGCTTCCAGGGGCATTAATTATTTCAGGTATAGTTCTAGAAACAAGGCCAAGCTAGGCTCTCCAAGGCCAGGTTTGAAAACCAGTAAATAACTCTTCATTTTAAAATTAATGACTTCATTGGTTTCCTAACGTGTCCACGAACGGAACAGCCTGCAGTCTTCTTTATGGCGCGGGAAGTGCTATCATTTATTGCGTTTTAACGGTCGTTCTAAGTGTGCCACGCAACATTCTTACATAAAGGTTGTTCAAACCGCAATCATTTTTTGTACGTTAAAAGAAGGACAGACGGCATATGGAAAAAATATTTCTACTATAATCGTTCATTGCTATTCGTTTGTACGTGCAGAAACATTGTGTCACTTTAAACGCCATGACTGAAACTACTGAAAGGAGCGTTGCTAGCGGCATAAACTATAGTCAGATATATCGTAAAGATGTCGCCAGAGGGCCCTCCCAAAGTCAAGTTCCCACCAGAAAGTGTTCCTCCACGACGCGCAAACAGTCCGCCACCGAGGAGCACGTCGCGCTGCCGTTGCGCATCCCGTCACCGCTGTTGCCTTTCCCAGTTTTTACGAGAAGCTATCGGTTGCCCTTGACTGGTACGAGGAGGCGTTTATCTACTGCATTTTTAACTCGTATACGAATATAAAAATGCAGCTAGTTGGACTATTGAGGTCAACTTGGAACTAAATCTAGAATGAAGATATTTACAGAGAAATAAGAAAGAACATGCGGTCAAACTGTAGAACATCAAATATCTTGAAACCGTAGACTTAGGAAAACAAAAGTGGACAACACATACGTTTGTGCGTGTGGTGCCCACATTGTTTACCTAATTCTTATGTTTCCAAGAAATGCTCATACTTGCGTGTATATGCCGCTACCTGCTTTCTGAAAGTGAAGAAATGCTTTCGCTTGATTTGGAAGCGCTTTATAAAATCTGGAATTACAGTCAGTGCGCAGGCGGGCTGGGGAAGCTTACCATGATGAATTTAACCCGATACTGGGGAAGGAGAAGGGAGACTTTTTTTACAGTGGAATTTGACTGTAAAATATTTTTCCTCCTTGTTCTCCAGTCTAGGGTTGAAATAATTATCATGAAATATTTTGGAAATGCCGATTGGCCCTTATAAGTGGTGTGATCAAAATGTTCCGGGACTGCATTTGGTAGAGTAAAAAGAGAGGACAGGAGAGTGATTCGCGCGCAGGAGACTAAGGCAGGGACCTTCCTGCGTCATTATGCCAAAGGACGTCGCTCTGTGAACATTTGGAAAAGTGCTACAGGGTTTTGTTCGACACACATTAATGACCATAATGACGATCTCTCCATAGAATGCACACCAAAGCGAGAGCGAACATCAATTTTACGTCAAGCTCAGCAAATCAAAAACCGAGACTTTTTAAGTAACTCAGAAGGTTTGTGTCAAAAAGCAGCGAGGTGTGGAAGGCATTTTGAGTGGCACTCGCGCCTCAAGAATGGCAGAACGCCACTGAAGTCAGTGAGAGGTTCGATAAGGTCGCCCTACCGCTCTTCGTCTTCCAGCGATGTTCTTCCTTTTCTAAAGCACGAGTGCCACTTAAAACACGCCGTAAAATTTGCTGCTTTTTGACGCAAGCCTGCTGAATAATTTCAAAGGTCTATGTTTTATATTTTCTGAGCTTGAAGCACAACTGATGTTCGCTCTCGCTCTGGCTTGCAGCCTATGGTGAAATCGCCGTTGTTCCTATGCACATGGTCACAAAAACTCCTGTAGCGCAGCTCCAAATATTCACAAAGTGACGCCCCTTGGTATAATGAGACACGAGGGTCCCTTCCTTGGACTGCTTTGCCCGCATCACTGTGCTGCACTTTTTTTTACGGTACAAAATCACTCTCGGAACGTTTTGATCACACCTCGTACAAAGTATAAGGTGAGCGTAACGAATATATTGGTTAACGAGTGGCAATAATGCTCCCCTATTGTCATTGCATAGCTTATTTTTATCGAATGTTATTCGGTAAAGTTTCCGTCATTTCTCGTACGCCTAATGAACATGCCGAACTAGAGGATTACATGCATAAAAATCACTAACAGCAGATGAAAAACTAGTCACTCTACGAATTGCCCGAAATGCCCCGAAAAGAACAACTGCGGACAGCTAACCAGTCGCGAGGGGTCCGTCGAAAATGTGGTTTGCGTAGCCGGTTCCACGGCAACCCGAATGATTGTTGGTAATGGTTGCGAAGGAGTATCGGAAGCTCACGCGCATATTATTTCAAAAACCGAAAAAAAAGAAAACACTGCGAAAATTGTGTTTCCAGACAAATCCAATGCACGCTCAACCGTTTGCATACACGCATGTTGTAGTCAGGGGAAGCATAAGCAACGCAGGACATGGGGCGATCTTTTTTAATGTTTTTATTAATGATTTGAGCTCAATTGTTCGCAATTCGGTCATCTTGAAATATGCAGATGATGTCAAGTTGTTTAGGCAGATCCTTTACTTTACCTTGGAAGACTGTGTAAAAATTATGGAGGTTGTCAGGCGTGTGTGCAATTGGTGTCGTCTGAACATGCTAACGCTCAGTCCTTCTAAAACCGTTATTATGTCTTTGTCTACAAAGGTAGAAAAAATAAACTTTTGCTAACAGATTGGCAATGATCAGCTGCGAAGAGTCAACTGCACGCGTGATCTTGGTGTATACATAAACTCTTCGTTATACTTTACTGCACATGTTGACAACCGAATAAATGACCCTTTGCGTAAGCTGGGAGTAATTTCAGAATGACGCGTGAGTTCTCCACATCAACCTGTATTTTACTGTAATATTTCTCGTTAATTCGGACCAAGTTGGAGTTTTCCTCTGTAGTTTGGAATTGTATTAGTTCTACGAGCCTAGAGATAATTGAAAATGTTCAAAAGCGTTTTTTTTCTGAATTGTTTATGATTGTTACATTGGTCGTACTGTTTATTATTCTTATGCGAGACTGTTGGAACGATGCAAATGCCCTACTTTGAGTTCCAGACGGCGTGAGCGCGATCTTGTTTTCCTGTATAAACGTATTCATGGATTAATTGATTGCCCAGATCTCACATCTGCCTTTAATATTCATGTTCCGAGTCGAGTTTTGCGGGTTTCTCTGACTTTCCATGTTAATCACATCATCCAAACCAGTCCCATGATCCGTATTTAACGCTTCTACAATACCTTCAGAGGAGCAAATATTGATGTTTTTAACCCAAATTTTGCAGATTTTAAGATTTTTGTAACTAACCTGTAAACATTTTGTTATGCATCATTATCAAGGCGTCAAGCTGTTTATGAGCACAGAAAATAAAAAATGAATGAATGAATGAATGGTCTATTATCTTTATACGCTTCTTCTTGCTTCGCGATTGGTTCCTTGGCGGCCTTATCGGCTAACGCAGCAATCCCATTGGCTGCGGAGCACTAATGAGATATTCGAGACTCGTCTGTAGCGGACATAGCGGACACAAATTTTCACTACAGCTTCATTAAAATTTCAAAATGTTGGAGCTAGATATTCTACGACGTTTCATCTCTTATCCGAGCATATCTATGGCTACGAGCCAAAAGGCCAATCGAGCTTTTTGGAACGCGCTAGATCAGGACATTTGTCGTATATATTTGCGCGTGTTAACGCCAACAGATCCAACCAAGCACCAAGATTGCGTCGTCATATCGGGTTTTAGATTGTGCGTTTGTGCTCATGTTGCAAGTAGCAGTTGGCTATTCTCCGACCTCAGTTGAAACGGAGCATAGTAGAATCCAACCTCGCCACCTGCACCACGCCGTGTCACCTGATGCCTGTCCTCTCCATCAGGCGAACGTAGAACCTTCTCAAAATTTTGATCACATGCAACCTCTACAACGTCAATTTTTTTCTTTTCTTTCTGTTGAACGTGCAGTGTCGTTTGCCGTGACACGCTTGGAGTCCACGGGAACGAGCATTTTTGTTTCTTCCTGCACTCGTCTTTAACGGGAGCTTCGAAGCTTCTCGCCTTAACCTTTCGTTTCGAACGCATTATTTATATCCAAAACCGCCGCTGCCGGAATCTTTTACTCTAGGAAGTTAAAATAACCTAAAATCAAATGTAATTCCCTTTGGTACATGCCACAAATTCTGCAAACGCCAGAAAAAACTTTTTTTTTCAATTTAAAAGTCTTTTCTTTTTTGCCGGGAGTATAATAAATTCTGCGGTTTCTTGATACGATTGTTAGAAAGAGTTTATTAGTTTCCCGGTACTTGTCATTGAGGTCCATTTAAATTAGTTATGTCGGGCCACCTACCTTACGCGGATGCTTTTAGGATCCGGAGTTCGTTCCATTCTGAATTTCAAAAAGAGGATACCGGATCTATGCTTGATTAAGAGTTAAACATGCACACGTGGGTGGTCGGGAAAATTTGTCATTGCAAGTAAAGGCACCGGTACGCTTCGATGAATTGATGCGTACACACGAGCCAGATCTATGATTGAATATGGGCCCAGTGAGCGTAAATATAGGTTCGTCCAGTTCAGTGCTTGCCGCAAGATGTAAAATGCAGCGTGGCCTTCCTCTGGCAGGATAAGCTATAAAACGGAATTGAGTGATTCGACGCAGGCGAGCTGGTTTACGTTCATGATTTAAGAGAACCCTGAAAATGGGGAAAACAAGAAGGACAAACACGAAGAAATCTTAAAACAAAGCTGCGAAGTTATTTTTCCGACGCGTCCTTTTTATACAACGCCTCCACCATCACTAGCACTTCCTACCGTGTTTTGTGGGGTTCACGGTGGAGGCGTTGTATATATATATATAAAGGACGAGTCGGAAAAAACAATTCGCAGCTGTGTTTTGAGATTTCGTTGTGTTTGTCCTTCTTGTTTTCCTCATTCTCAGGGTTGTCTTAAATCATGAATATAAAACTGGCTATGATAATAAGAAAGGTGGCACTCCATTTCAACCTTTTTGTTTTTTACTACTTAAGAATATAAGGGTTTTTGTGTCCTCCCAGCATGAACGCCGTTTGGTCAAATCACACTGCCGCACCACCTACTACTTTTGTTAGTTATGACAACAGTTTTTTTTTTAATCTGTGTCAAAGGGTATCGTGCTTTGAATATCCAAATGCGTGAGACTATTAGATGTCTCAGTGAGACCACTGTTGTTTCTTTTCTAAAATTATTAGGTATTTTAAGGCTGCTAATGTTTTAACAAAATTTGATATCTCGGATTAGTTGACGTAAAATTTCATAGTCGTCTAGGTATCTCTACCGTACGAGAACGCATGGCATGGTCGTATCAATTGAACTTTTGAGTTCCAATGCGATTAATTTGGGATAGTTTATTGCAGCATCGGGGTAAATATATCATTGAGTGTGAAGAAAATTGCAGTCAACCATCTTTTATTTATCTGCTTCGCTATAGATAAAATAGGATGTGGGTTAAAACGCTGTTTTTTCGCGAACGTTGACAAATATTTGCGAAGGTAGAACTACCACCTTACCGCGGACGAAGTAAAACTGAAACTATGTTCCAGTAAGAAATTAAATGTTGGTATAACAAAATGCCGTCAGATTACAATTCACAGAAGGACAATTTCTTGAAGAAACATGATTCTTAAAAAACAGTGGTAATCACCTTTCTCATAGTCCGTGTGTTTCTAAATCTGTATATGGCTATATTAAAAATAACCATGCGGATAATTCTGAGCCCCTGCAGACGTAGCGGACACAAATTATGTTTGGGATGAGAGTTTTCAAGGGCTAACAATGCTCAAAGTGTATGCCTTAAAAATGAATAAATCATCAGTTCAAAGGGGCGGAAACCATATTTGTATTCTGCGTGCGGAGTAAAGCAAGTGTTTATCCAAATTTCGATGTGAAAACTACGTAAATTCAGCTATATCCTGAAACCAGGGACTCAATTGTTTTACTCATATAAAGGATTGAATTGTCCAGAATGTTTCTTTGAAGCACCAAACTGCATAATAGTTTTAAACAGAGATTAAAGCTGCACCCACTTTCCCTCCCGCCCAACTTTTAGGTGACTAGCAAAAACGGTAAAACAAAAACTGAAGTACAGTTTTGTCAGAAGGGAAACAAAATACAGAAATAAGGACCTCAATGGACAGACCCCGACTAAACACGACAAACAGTCGAACCGGCTGTTGGTCGTGTTTTTCCGTCTCAAAGTGCATTTATTGGTGCTTCCGTGTCAATAAACTCAGCTGTGTTTGAGAACTTGTGTTGTCTTGCCCGTTTTTTATTTTCCCTTTTCTCAGGGTTTTCAACTATGAAGCATAGTTGTGCTTACTTTCATTATTTGAGTTGACCGTCATGTGTTACTTCTAGGTCCTTAGCCATAGCCTTTATTTTCCTCAAGTGGGTGGTGGGCGACGGCGGAGGAAGCGACATAAAAACACATGCACAAAAAAACATTTTTTTAGCAGCCTGGATGGGAAAAGGAAGTCATAAAACGAATTTACAACGAAAAATAAACTATTTAAATTGCTATATTTACAGCATGAAACGAATTTGTAGTTGGCACCCGCGGGCGCCGCGGAAAAGTGGCCGCTATTTGTCACGTGGTATTTGTGCTCTTTCGGAAGCTTCGTATGGTCTCTAAAAGTTACTTATTCATCTTCGTTTGAAGTGCAACAAAAAACGAAGATTAATTAGTAACCTCTAGAGCCCAAAGGAAGCTCCTGAAGAAGCACAAGCAGACGTGATAGACCTGTGCGCCGTTCAGAAATTAACGGCGGCGGCGCGCTGCTGTGTTCCCTTCCGGCGGCGGCGGCAACGGCGTGGAGAAACGCGTTGAACAGGCGGCGCACAGGTCTACCACGTGACCAGCAGCGGCTGCCGTGGACGCAAACTACAAAATTCGTTTTGCGCCGTAAATATGGCTCTAATTTTTTTTCGTTGTAAATTCGTTTTATAACATTCGTTTTCCATCTAGGCTGTTGGAATTTTTTTTCCTTTGCATGTGGTTTTTAACGGGATACTACAACAAAATTTCGGCCCTTTTCCTTTGGATTAGGTACGTGTTCAAAGGAGCAGTGTCAGATGGGCCCCACCAATATCTTGTTAAAAAAAGACACGAAAAGGAATTTTAAAACAAATTAGACGATTAGCAAAGAGCACCTGGTGGATTTTGCTAAAGCCTCGTTTGTAATGCCCGTCTAGGAACCTTGACAGGTAGTGACGATAACTGCCTAGCCAAGACCTATACAGGCTTTGAACCTGACATCATCCCGACAGCTCTACGGCCAGCACAAGAGAAGAGGGGAGGGAGAAACTCCCCAATTCAACGGGACTCGCTTTTGTGGGTTCCAGACGTCGCTATTCTCCCTCTACAAGATTATAGAGGATTAACCCGTGACTCAAAAGTCACACAAGAGCAGATTTGCGGTTAGATGCGGTAGCCCAATGACTGGCGCGCTTCGACCGCTTTGGTGGCTGGAACGGCTAGGGCATTCTGACGACGTCAGCCTCGCCTCAGCTCTGCTCATCCCGAGACAGACGACATCACGATTGCGCCGGATGTGACGTGTTCTCCGCTGGCTGCTCTCCGAGTGCTTGCCAGAGGGTGCAGTTTATACCGATAAATACAGCCATCACGCTCGGAATACAAACGTGCGATTGTCGTTTACGGATATTGTGGATCACATTCAGCCTATTTCTGAACACGACGGTATATTTCAAATTTCGTTGAAGTATCCTTTTAAGGGGGCCGTGCAACAATATTGGTTATGAATATTTCTCATTTTAGACAAGCTTACCGGCACTCGTGGGACCAGAGCATACCCTCCCCCCCCCCCCCCCGCAACGCCACTGACCAAGACGCTTACTTTAGCCACGTAATTGTAAGGATAAATGCGTACTTTTCTTTTCCATTCATACTTTTTAAAACACGTTGACGATGTTGTGGAAATAGCATTGTTGGCGCTGTCAACAATGTGATCACCAGAATTTTGTCGACAAGCTTGGCGATCCCCGTGGTAATGGTTTTTAAATGTGGCTTATACGGTGTACACGAGCATTGCCGTAAGAATGTGATTCTAACTCGTGACAATCAATGCCCCATCATCCTTTTAGTTAGCGGAAAGAGCCCAATCGCTGCAATGACGCGATTAGCCTGTTCTTTGCTAACCCAATCTTCTGGTAATGAGAACGTTGGCGCCACATAATCGGCTCCAGGTCACGTGGCTGCTTGTACTGGCTGCGAAGTTAGAGCGTAAACGCCTTTCGGTTTCCTCGATTTTTTCTGCGACTGTTATTGCTCGGAGAGCAACAAACTAAAACGTGTTTCATATGTTATGAATATCCAGGAATAATTCTAAGCGATATTTACTTAATGATAAAAAATTATTATATCACCCCTTTAAAAGTACAAAAAATATTTATAAAAAGAAATACAAATAAAACACGCATCTTTTTTCCTTTTTTACGGGAAATAAAATTGTTAGCGCAATATCTGCGCCGAAAGATGCGGTTATAGGATGTGTGACATGTGGTCCAGCGTTAATAAGGAATTCTGCCGGATATTCTGCCACACACTGTACGAATACTACCTAAAAGACAAAGAGTGTGCCTTTTTCTAAAACGACATAACTATCGTAGCTGACGACGCATAAAGAGAAGGGAGGCACTTCAGATCATCCGCCCCTAACGCGAGATCCTTACTTTCGACAAAGCTTCGGCGTCTTGTGCACATCCAGCTCGCGCGCCCAGCCGGAGCACGGTATGGAGCGCTTGCTAGAGATCAGGCGTTAGAAAAAACACACTCACATATATACGCCTGTCCTTCTCATTTTGACAACGACTATAGACCGATCACGCGGAGCGACTCTGTTTACCAACAGCCGCAAGGGCCGCGCATGCGCGGTAGCTGCATGTGGGCAAGAGCAGCCCGGCTCTCCGGCGCCACTGCGTTCAGGCGCGCGCTCGTTGTTGTCGTTGTAGGACGCTTGTATCTTTATTTGTGCGTCGTATTTCCTGAGAACGTATGTCGTATCCTATGTCCTGACTATTTGAGCTCACAGTTGAGCCTGAAACGGCAGCGGTACCGAAACAAATGGCGACGGCGTTGCCTTCGACGATCCGTATGCCGTAGACAAGGCTCTCGCTGGACTTCCGACGTAAAGTTGCTGCCACCGAAGTCGACGGCTCTGCGTCGTCGTTTATTTAGTTTTTTCGCCAAGCTGTGTTCACGGCCGACACGGTGCAGGCATACAAGTCTCGAGGCCTACGATTACTTCGAGTCGGTTTCCGCACTGCCGGCGGGATCAGCAGTCTGTGGGTCTGCGGAAGTGTGTATTCATTAATTGATTAAATACACACAGCGTCTTCAAGTCAAGGTATGATATTTTTCCCACCCTCATGACCACAAGGCATGACAAGCAGTAACGCTTTGTCCTTTCTGCAGTCTTGGCGGTAACACGTTACAAGTAACGGCGCTGCCGGTAACGCGTTACTTTTTCAATAACGTAGTAACCCACTACGGTTAAGTGTTCGACACAGCAACGGTAACGTACTTACGTTACTACTCAAGCAACGTAGTTACATATACTCGTTACCCTTCCCAAGTCTTAAAGAAATTACACTTCAATTTTTTCCAGTGTTTTAGGCGTCAAGCCATGTTTTTCTTGGCGTTTTTTCTCGTGAGTATTTAGTGAAACCGTAAAACGAGATAAAGTAATTATGTTCAGTTTCTGCACGAACATAACGTTTCTTGATACATGATGTATCGTCAAATACCGTAAATGTGCTAAATCTTAATTTAAAAAAGTAAACGCAGAAGTAACGTGCCTTACTTTTATCGGTAGCGGTAACGGGTTCCTTTTATTTTTAGGGCAACGCAGCTCGGTAACGCGTTACTTTTATTTGCGAGCAGACGAGTAACCTACTTCGTTACTTTTCTCCGGTAACGCCTACAACACTGCCGTTCTCTCGCCGATCCTCTTGCTGGGTAGCACGGGCGTAGCGAGCCTCCGACGAGTGCTTGCCGATGCTTTGTGCGCGAACACACATGCTGGAACAAAATCCCGGTGGTCTTCGATCAGGCAACGCTTTCCCTGCCCATAAGCAAGCCTCGGGACGGAGATCGAAATGGCAGCCGCACTTGCCTTCAAGAAAGTGTTTGCCGCACAAACGGTCGTTCGCGCGAGGCGACGATTCTTTTCGATCCACGGATATTATCCACCTTTTATGCCTTTCAGAGTCTGCCGGGAACTTGTGGAAACTCACTCCGCTACTTTTCTTGTACATTTCGGTGCAATTAACAGCAACACAGCTTCGCGGCATGCTGAAATGCTATGACGCCCATGCGAAACGTGCGCCCTTTTGCCCACACCCTGCCACACCCCCCGGCTCCGGCGCGATCGCAGCGCCGCCGCAGCTCCGTGACGTCAAGCCCGCGTGTCGCGGGGATAGGGGATCCACGCAGCGCCACCTAGGTTGCGTCAACAACACCGCTAGCGCGTCGTGCACCGTCATACAACGAGGGCGACGCTCGTTGCATGACATTGCAGGAGCTTCAGCTTGTTTTCCGCCTGGGGCGGGTCATGGATCCCCCATCAATAAGGTCATGCGCAGGCAGCCTTGTCTTCTACGTGGTATTGGCCGGGGACCGTCTGCTCAGGATCGTGCGTCTCGCTGGGTGATAGAGATCAGCACAGATGTCTTTCGCTCGTCCGTTTGAAGGAGCGCCGATTTCAGATTAGCGTCCTCACAAAGCACAACTCGTCTAGCCACTACCGGCAGATTTAGCCGATTCCCGACTATACTCCGTTCACTCCTAAGCTGATAGTGCAGTGGCAGCTACGCCTTCGCCAGACCAGTCAGCCGCCTCCCTTTCATCACCCGACCTCGCTCTTTGCGCGTGGCTATTGGCGTGGGCATGATCACGCGGGGAAAGATCGACACACGACTGGAGCAACGAGCGCGTAATGTCAGCCCGTAATGTCAGCTTAGCGGTGAAGAAAGCGCAGCGCCGGGCACGTGACTTTACTTGACGTGTGAGCTATGAACCTGCTGGCAACGTTACTATAGTACCTCAGTTGGGGAACTCCCGCGGAGGAGAGTACCCCTGCTTACTCACTGCAGTCCGCCTCCCGTCGTTTGAAGCGCCATCTAGATTTGAGTTTCAGAACTCTGTGTTTCATAGAGTATGGTGGAACGCCATCTAGACGATGTTCTTCGCAACGGGCGTATTCGATATAATACACTGCACTTACCATAACAGCCGTCCGGCGCGTGGACTGACGGGAGGCGAGCCGTGATGAGAGAAGGTAGAGTACTGCTCGAGCGAGCAGCGTCTATGAACGTTGCCTGCTGGTGAGTGACAGCTGATCATTAAGGTTTACAATCAAAATCAGGCATTAGTGACACTTCTAGCCACTCGCGGAAAAGTACTTTTCTCGTAAGGAAAAATAGCGCGACTGGACGAGGAAAGAGGAGGATACACTGCTCTCCTACAAACTCACTCAAATGTTCATTCTAATAACTTTTACTTTTATCCTCCTCAATTTAGCGCGATATTACTGCGCGCAGAAAACTTGATAAGTGACGGGTCTAGGCTAAGTTGGTAAAACGGTTTGTGAAATTCACCATGAAGAATGCCCTATTACTTTCAATACAGCCGTCAACTGACTTACTTGGCCAAGCATAAGCCCATAAAATGGTTTGCACCTGAATGGCAGCCCAGTAAATGCTAGAGAAATCATTAAATGCTCTCGTCTAACCAAGTTAATTCAGTGGTCAATCCGGTTTGTAAAGTTTGTTCACAAAAACAAACTCGGTACAGCATAACTTTACTACGCAGCAATCAGGTTGTTTCTTTTGCAATTTGTATGTCTTAACTTCCTTACTTTTAATATATGTTTCTTTCGCCATTGATTTGTGCCATTTCGAACATCACGAAAGAGTGTTTCGATAAGTTTTACGTAGTACGGATATCCTTGCAAAATACCCTTGTGCTCCATGGTGATCAATAAAAGCAAGAGCCCTATTTTTTACAATAAGTAGGGTTTTTAATGTGCTTCAAGTAGAAACTGAAGTAGACATAAATAGGTAAATATGTCACAATCACCTTTACAGACATATGTACGCCTTGATGAAATGCCCGGAAGGTGTCCACCATCTAGGCTTGCAGAATTCAAATTCATGATATAGTAGAAACATGCTAAGCCGCAAGAAAAATTCTGAGCTTTATATTTTCTGATTTTATGTTATATATTCGTTTATTTATTCTTTCATTTATGTATAAATTTCTTTAGCACGTATACATGTTCCCATTCGGCATTGCAGCATGGGGGACGTAGATGCTTATAGAGTAACAAAACTTGCTCAAAGAAAACAAAAACAGCTACCATAGGAGAAACTGAAGAACTGCCAGCAATAGTAAAATGTCATCAGTATTGATGGACTGAAGAAAGTTTTACCAACAAAGTATACAACAAATTTCTGCATGCTTGGTACAGTTGGCATCACACGCGTGTCCCAGCAGAGGCACGGGGTATAAATCTAGCCAGCCTAGTATCTTTTTCTATCTATTGTTAGATCTCAAAAATTAACGAGTGTTATTATTTATAAATCCCCACCGTACCGCCTGCTTCCTATAACGTGATGAAAACAATATACTATGCTATCCGACTGGGGTGGTGGGTCCTATCGATCGCCTAAAACGTTCATCATCCCCCTGTTCCGTTAGTATTTCTTTCGAAAATCACCAAGAACACACGAGTCATATACAATGCTTTTCAATGTAATAATCGGGCAGTTCGTCGATGAATAAACCTTTCCACTCTGAATGGAAGGTTGGAAAATTCATTCCTGTATGTATTCAACAACGGCGATCACTGGCTTTGTTGAAACTGTACGCCAAGGAGTGACCCTGACGTCACGCTGCAGCGGTGGCGCTGCTGTTGGCGGGCCGCATGCGCAGACATTCACACTAATCTTGTTTCTGCGCACACACAGTCTCCACACATCGTGTGGGAACTGTACATTTGCCCAAACCTCGTGTGGGGTTGTTTAGTAAACAGTGCGGTGTCCTATTAGCGACGCGCGCTACCAAAAGCGTCGCTGTGGTCGCAATTCGCGATGGATAGAAAGCTCACTGTAACGTCAAAGTTTGAATTTTTTGTGCGCTTCGATCGACGGTAAACAGAGCAATGCCAGAATGGCAACTGTGAAGATGTCGGTTTAATACGCGTTGCCTGGAGCGTGTCTCCGAAAGGTGTGTTTAGTGTCCTATCACCCAGAGTTCCGTTAGAAAGGTCTGCAGTCTCTGGACGGCAGCGCGCTCCGCTCTTCGTGATTCGTTTGACATAACTGTACGTAACGCGTCAGGGTTCCGAAATCTCAATTGGGCCTAACTTAATTTCCAACACGCAGTAAACATTCACTCCTTTGCCTCTTTAAGAAACTGTGTCACCAGCATCCCGACATCACGACTGAGAGTGGCTTCCAATACAAGAGTCATCACCATCTGTTTAATACACTAGATTACGGTGGAAAAAATGTCTTTTCAAACAAATGTACTTTATTTGCAATCAATACGCTGTGCGAAAAATCAAAGCTCCCAACGTCTATCAATGCCACTCCAGTATTAGCGGTCATTCGTATTGGGAAAGTGACAGAAATGAAATGATTGCAGGTGGACATATGACTGCAGGTGGACATGTGCATATTTTCTATCTCTTTTTCCCGTCTCATTTTGGGTTCGGACGTTATCTTTTAGTTCGCCTCAGAGTATATGGAAAAATGTTCAGGTAGACATTAAATATCATTCACTTAAAATAGAGGCGTACTTCTTGATCAAATGCAGTGGAGGCTGAAGTGGCATTTATGCTTCAGCAGCGGCGCTACTAGAGTGGAATATTCTATAGCGTCTAGTCTTGTGCACATGTTGAAACCAGGACCATAACTACAACGAAACATAATCCTTTGTGAAGTGGCTCGTTAACGTTTTTTTTTCTTTAATGTAGTCAAAGCAACCTCGGAATAAAAAACAAAGACACAGGGAATAAGCGGGTGGATTGTGGCCTCGTGACGTTCTGGCTTTGCTTGAAGCATGAGAAAATAAACAACGTGAAACCGCTGCGGTGATCGCTCTGAGTCGTTTCGTTGAGTTGTGGGACTCGATAAAGGACTTGCGTTCCTAAGGCAAGTCGTTTGTGTACTGCGCATTCATGCTTCAATGAGGCTTGCTGCTTTTTGGGCTCAAAAGAGGCGCAACGGGTCACTTGTGATGCTCAACCGAATGCGTTTATGTAAATATCCTGCATATCGTTTCGTCTGGGCCGTAAAAAAGGAGGCCCTGTGTTGCAACAGGGCGCTTCTGTTATATTTCTCGGACTGTGGAGCAACATGGGCCACTGCCTCGATAAACGCTGCCGACCGAGATGACGAATACGCTTTGTGTGGGACGCAACAAGCCCTAAAAGGAACAAAACATTGAGAAATAGAGTTTTGCATAGTTATTTTTTGTGCTTCTCGTTTTTATGTTCTTCCACTGAGTGGTGGACTGTGACGTGAATCGGGCGCATAAAGCTCGATTTCATTAAGCCCTGTCCCTTCTGTTCTGATTGAAGAAATATATGACAGCATAAGTATGATACACCGATAGGTTTCTTCCTTGCATCATAGTTGCCTTCTAGTAGCTTTGGCAAACAGCACTATTTGAGCTACACACGTTAGAACTATAGATTTATTCTGGGCGTCTAGACGCAATGATTCAAGCTGAAAAACGTATCATGGCGTTCTTTCTGTTTTCTTCGTTCCAGTTCTTATCTGTGATGAAAGCGGTGATCTCACGTAGTGCGTGAACGGACTTCGTAAAGCGAGCTTTACTTTCTGGAAATACGACTTATAGCGGTTTAGATTTTAAGCTGAGATTGAAGTTATACTGAGAGAAAGGAGGATACTTTCTCTTTGGAAAGCCGGGAGTTTCGTCTTTTATGAAATAAGACAGTGAGAAAAAGTTATAATCTTTGTGACAAGAAGTAATTCAGAATTACTATCAGCTTAAATCAAGAAACATTGTAAAGTTGGCGCTTGTTGCGTCTAAGCCATTTTCCTCTTTTATAAAACGTTAAGAAGTCCCCGTTTCACAGCCTGGAAACTAATTCGTAAGGCCAAGTTGAAAGTAATGAGGGCAAGTGTTGCTGGCGAAATTACAAGTGCGTTTTAGAATACGCCCACTACACAGTTAAATAATTTAGTTGTAAAATATGATGTACTTAACGCATGACGTTGTCGGTTATCTAAGGAATATACTCTAGTGAAATAAATTTACTTGGTAGTAAATTAAAAGGCATCGCTTAGTTACCTATCAGATGCTGCGCATTTGTTTGTGGTGGAATTTTTGTATTCAAGGAATAAAATATTACTTTAATCCTTCGGTGATTTTAAAGTGTAGCTCTGCCTATCGATTGGCAAACATTATACAATTTAAGAATCGGTCATTCATGTTTTGAACAATTTATAGAGTCATTCACGAGATTGAGGTTCGAAACCTTTAAAAAGAAATCCACATAAAATTCCTAAAAAAATTTGCGGCATTCACTGCAGTTTGCGAATCTCCTCTTCGTGCATTTACATACATCATCTGCGTGCGCGTAATAAGCGCTTACCAGTGGCGCGACAAAACAAAAAAACATTCCACACTGTCGCTTTACATAAGAGCGAACATTTAACTGTTGGTGTAATTTTATTATAAAAACATTTTAATTTCTTCACTCAATTTCGGCGTTGTAAGTAAGATCATGCGACCTTTTTGATTTGACGAAATCAGGACACGCATATCCCGGGCTAAGTAAATGCAAATGCGATTGCATTTGGTCACTACTGCGCGTCTTTATTTCCCCAACGTTCTAGCGTTGCCGATAAACTTCACATGTATGCACGTTCTTAAAAGCTATAAGAAGTAAAAAAAAGTTTTAGAACAAAGATTATACTTTACAGTATTTTGTTTCGTTCCTTTTTTTCTAATTTGCGCACAAGTTGTCCTAAAGTTTCAAAGATGAAGTCTCTATTAAATCAAGGAACTTCCTTGAGGACGCGGCAAACACGCCGGTCGGAGGGACACGCCTTCCCGGCACCATGAGTTTGTAGGTTTCAAGTTTGGACAGCGCCTGCGGCAAGCGAAATTAAGTATTTCTCGGTCGCGTTTCGGTTGTAACTTGCGAGTCCTTACGCTTTTTTATGTTGCTAGCTGACGCTAAGCTGGTAGAATTTCATTTGTGGATGCAAACTTGCGAAATAAAATAACAAGAACAAGAAAGCTTAACGAATAGCATTCCCACCATTTTGATAGGACACTGGAAGTGCGAGCTGCATTTTTCTTGTGTATATTAAAACGTTTTGTTTTATCTTTCATGCGTGGTATTACCGCGCGTAGGCAGATGCTGACACGGAGGCTTGTAAATGAGTGTGGCTCGTGCATGGTCGAACGCTCCAGTGCTGGTTTGCTCCGTGCAAGCATTAAGTACACTGTCGCGTGTTAGGGTCGCCCTCGCGTTCCCTGGCTGAGAGAAAAAGGCCTATCGCAATAGAGTGATTCTAGTTTTAAGGCGACAGCGTTAAAACGCTCGTGTCGCAAAAAAGCTCGGTGGCGTGACAGAAATGCCGGCGTCGGTGCCGTGACGCCAAAATCCTGATAGGTTGACAGGGTGATGACGTCAGAGCTACATGACCTCGCGCGGGAATTTCAAACAACCCACAACGCTCACGTGAAAGGTGACGTCACGCGTGGAATGAACGTGATTAAAAACATGACATGTAACGCGAAATAAAGGTCGCTGCGTATCTCAAATGATTTCTCTTTAAACATGTAATTCATTAGCCTTAACAAAATATTTGAAAAATTTTAGGCGGGATTCGCACCCACGACCCTCCGGTTGCGAGCTAGACACGCTTCCTGCTCACTGACATGTCCGCCGCGCTTCTTGCTCATTGACAGGGAGAGCATGAGAGGCGAATGAGAAGGTGATGCGAACGAAACCCGATGACGCTATCGCGTTCCACTCTTAAAGGCGAAGCTTAAGCGTCCTCCAAAGGTTTGACTATGTTTTTGGGCTTAGTCTTGCTCGCAGTCTAAAACGGTTCTCGCGATTCGCCAAATCTTTTTTAAAGAAAAGTGTGAATCACTCACCACGATGGACGCTGTGATTGGTCCTCGGATGATCCAGAACAAGTCTTGCCTGACGTTGGTCGTCCAGCAACTGTTGGCAAAAAGCACCCAAATGCGCCTTGTCCTGATTAACATTTAAAATTATATCTCAACATCTAGGTGCTCCAATGAAATGTCTAGAACAAAAAAAGAAGAAAGGCTCGGTCTTTTTTTACAATTTTACGATGGCTGTCTGAGTTGGATAATACGAGCTATGCTCCATTTCAAACTAAGTCCGAGCGCTACGACACTACGATGAAATGTAGTCAACCAAGCAGCACGAAAAGTGCATCTGCCGTCGTCTTTGAGCGTTTACTTTCACCGGCTAAACAAAACAGGCAAAGTCAATGCGCCGTGATCTTGAGCTTATTTTTTTTTCTCCGGGTGCACGGTATTCAGCCCGAGCTCGCTGCCTTCAGTTGTAGTTTAGATGTGCGTGCGCGATTGAAGCATCATCAAAGAATGGTGGCTCTCGCTGGACGTGCTGTAGCTGAAGGACCTTTCTGCTGTTTTCACCCTTTTAATGAGTATCTACAAGGTGTGATTATTAAAGACCGTCTGAGAGAAAGAACTACCAACTCCGAATCACGCGGGCGAGTTGAGAAAGGATTTAAGTGCCACTCAGCTTGTGCGCTAGCTTTGGCAGTGCTCTCTTTTACATAAATGTAGCTTCAACGCTGTGGAACTGGCCTAAATGTGGATGTCGGAACATGCCGTGCCTTGACGCAAGTCGATGCTGCCATGTCTTTCGGTTACGTTCAAGCAGCTAAGATACTCTAAACTTTGTTCACGACGTTGAAGGAGATGTTTTTGCGTGATTTTCAGTTTCAGTGTCACGTGATAAATAGAGTCTAAATTTCGTATTACGAAGAGGGAACTAAAATTACCTTTTTTAAACTACGCTAACGTTTAATCCCAATTTTAAAACCGCCATCAAATTTCTCGTAGGATGTGCCCGAATAAATCAATAAATAGTAAACAAACGAGTGAAATCGTGTAATTATCACGCTAATTATTGCAGAAGTGTTCTTCCTTAGAAATGCTTTCAGTCTAAAAACATAAACGATGCTGTGATCTGATTGCTGAAAACTACCTCCACATTATATTTATTAGAATTTCAGACAACTGTTCAAAATTCCGATGAACGGCTTCTGGGCCACGCCTTGAATTTGGGTACGTTGTGTAGCCTTTGTAGCAAAGTTCAGTATTTGTTTCAAGGCTCGTATGCATTAGGGATGGTTGTATTGCCGCTCGCGCAGCTGGCGAAGTAGGCAGCGCGGCCGTGGCCTAACGGTTATCGAGCTTGCTTCCCACGCGAAGAGCCAGGGCTCGATTCCCGAGAGTTACGGGTCCTTTTATTTACTCTTGCAGTTTAATGTTCCGGTGAATTCGAGAACTCTGTTGCTCGTTCGAGGTGCGTATGTTCCAGTCGCCGAACCTTCTAGGTCGATTGTTCCAGAAGCCCACGCGCGTACATAGGGGCTCCGCGTGGCGATCTGCAGTCAGTCTCGCCCCCAGCGCTCCACTTTGCTGTTACGCCGACTTCGACGCCCGCGACGCTCTGCTGTTATCATTTGTTTCCTTTTATTTTTGGGCACAAGTTTGCTACATTACACGTTTATTTCTTTTCGTTTATTTATTGTTATTTTGGTCACCACCCGTGACCATATCATCATCCTGTTTTTCGATAATCCCAGCGACCAATGTGGTGAAAGCTACGGTTCATAAAAGTTTAATAAAAACAAAGTGAAGACAAAAGGAAGTGTGAGAGATTTAACGAGTACAAAGAGGTGGCCGTCCTTACCACAACAGCCAAGTAACGTTGAAGTGTTTTCTCTACCAATGCATGTATGTCTGTGAATATATACTTGTATTTGTATCTAAAGTATGCATTAGCACCACACTGGAAACCCTGCATTGTCAGCACGAGTGTTTCGCAACTGAAATAAAAGTATTCACGGTGGAAAACGCTTTCTCACAAAATTGTTTTTACATAATTAGGCGAAATGGAGGTTATCTTATACGTAGAATCTGAGACTCTCGAAATAATAAGGAACGCCTTGTTTATTTGCTGCCGCCATTACACATATATCACAAGCCCTGGCTTAATATGGTAGAACCAATTTTTCTTGATGCTTAATGTCTAACAAACGCTGACTCAGTGTGAAAGCGGAGGATGTGAACACTCCAAATAACCGACATATATATATATATCTTTTTTTGCAAATTCGTACGGCTACATGGATAGGTGCTACATGTCCTTATTCGCTTCTACAACCGTGCGGTATCCTTCTGATCTTCTGAACGTCACTTTCTTTCATTCTTGATTAAATAAATTGCACACAAAACAACGGCTTGAACTATTTGCCTCTGTAATCTAATATTGAAAAAACAACATATTTTTAGTATTTCTAAGTAACAGAATGCACTGCATTGTTCAGCTTCGAGTTACCCCCTTCTTGTTTCTCGAGAAGCAGACAGTATCTTTGTCAAATATAATTATAGACTGCTCTGTTCTTTTTTCTTTTTTGGGAAATTGAGATGCTGCACTTATAATCTTGGAGGAGCTTTAGTGAAACGACCTCAGTGATTTAGATTTCTTTCGATTTCGGTTTAATCTTAAATCCCTCTATTTATTTGTGCCCCATTGGCCAATATGACGAGGCGGCTCAAGAAGTGGCACTTGCTTTTACAACGCGTTGTCATTTTACGGGTGTTGAGTAACGATCATAAAAAGACGTGGGCGCATGCTTTCAAAGGATCTCTCTTAGGCTATAGGTTAGACTTTCCTTCGCTTCGTTCAAAAGAAAATGAATGATAAGAAGCGAGAACAGTATTGATGGCTAGAGTCAAATGCACACGTCGACGTGATGCCCATTTGAAATTTCCCGAAGCGGCGTCTGCACAGACCAATAAAATCAAACTCGCAAATTTTTGACAGCAACAAACGCAGAGGTTGAACGTCTACCAAATAGCCCCCGTTTGCTACCACGTCGAGAGGATAAACAGGGCAGTGAAAATACGGCCGGAGATGCCAGAACACTTCGCCTCCGAGCAGATCAAATATTGACGCACTTTAAGAAAGGGGTCTGGTTTCCCAAGCTGCTTGAATAGAAAAAAGAGAGAGAGAGAGTGTGCGGTGGGTCGATCAAGTGAAGACACTTAGGTCTAGCAGAGAGAAAAAAAAATAAAAAAAGGGCGCTGACGCCTTTCTTGTGGTGCACTTACCGCCTTGGCACATCACCGAAACATGATACTGCACATTTATTTTTTCATTTTCTCGTGCCCTACACTAACACCTTTCTACCTCGACTTGATTGCAAGGATTTAAGACTTCGTGCCAAAGCGTACACGAATAATATAATTAAAAAAAAGACGCGGGAGAGCGTTGCAGCGCGAAGAAAATATCGGGTCCCGCCCGAAAGCGAAAAGGTGAGGATGTGGAAGGAACGTAAGTCCCCGGGGCTCAGGGTAGTCTTAGAGAGGTGTGGCGAGCTGAAGGGGCTTTCGTCGTCTCTCTTACAGGGTGTCCTCCAGCGTCGCTCGCACCACGACCCAGGGAATGATGAACAACACGGGGAGGCCTGAAATAGAAGGAACACTACTTTGGTCACACCTGACCAAATTGTAATTTCGTGGGATACGTTTTGGGTCAGTAAATATGAGTGAAATCATTCGCGCGCCGAGACTCGTGCGAGGACATCCGACGAGAACGCCATTGGTAGTCGCTAAGTCACACGGGCACTTACTCCAGTCGTTGGGTGCGAGCCCCAAACCAAGAGGGAATTCTGCTGCGGCTGTGACAATTAAAGTGGAAATCTAACTCGATATACAATGCGCGACGACGTTAGTGCAAAGAGGAGGTCACCGGTTTTTCCAGTCATTTTTTCTAATATCTAAAGGGCGCGATCAAAAAAACTCTGGTGGGGGAAACTGCCCACTTAGTGCACTTACCTAATAAATAAATCTTGGTGCCAAATAAAAAGCATCTCGAAAACAAAAATAAAAAAAAATCGCCGATGTCGCGTGTTTGTGGTAAGAGTTTCGAGCAGAGTAATACGTGGACGACAATCGCTCAATTGTGCGGGCCATGTACTGAGTGCCCAACTTAGTAGGTTCTTTGTGTGGCACTTTTCAGTAATATTGGTAAGTGCGAAGTACTACCCATTTAAACGATGTTAGGTGAAAAATATAAGTTACTGTCGTAGCTATTTCAATAATGCTGTCACAGCACTGGATGAAATAGGCGGCATTAAGTCGCCCGGCTAATATTATTCTGGCGTTTATCTTAAATTCTGCGCAGAATAATTTTTTTTATTATTTCTGAACGTTCAGTAAAATGTAGCGACTGTTGCAATGCAAATACATTGAGGACCACAAAGGAACACTGCGTAGCGAAGCGTTTATACCGCAGAAGAAAGTGCAAAGGCATTCATAGATGCAACAATCTACGGAACCTTTAGGCGAATGTGTCCATCTCAAATTCTGACAATATATTTATTAAGGTAACAGCGCGCTGATTAGATTTCAATATACGGTAGCGTCTTTGAAATACACTAGCTTAAGGAAAAAGCTCATTTATATAATAATTTACAGGTATTAAGGTGCCTAGAACGAGCTTTTGGGTCAATTTAATGGAGATTTAAATATGGGTCAGCTTCCTTGAAAGAACTAGATTGAAAAAAAACATAATTTATATCATAAATTACAAATGTCAAATCGCCTGGATGAAACCTTTAGGTCAATTTAATGGTGCACCAGGCCTTGAAAGCGACGATAATTTAGTATTACAAGCTGATACCTTTTTTATTTATAAAACAAAACGAAATTAAATGTTCCTGTACACACACACACAACCAGCATCACGGCATATGAATCCCTTTTAATGAGAACATTGATTATTTTTTATACTCGTGGCGACGTAGGTGTAGGGTTTATTACACCTACGTCGCCACGGAGCGAAATATTTTACAGGGGAGAGCGTTAACCCGAGTAGTTACGTCGCGTATTACATTGCTCTCAAATATGGCTTGCACAATAATATATTGTATTTTATGCCAATTCATGAGTGACCAGGAGCTCTTGCAATTTGGCACGAATCACATTTACATGAAGAGCGATATGAAATGTAATGCAACAAATTATGCACATAATTTTTGTTTTATTATCTGACATTTTTATGCTAATTCACGGCGGCCCCGGCTCCTCGAATTTCCTATCTGCGCGCGACGTTTCTCCAAAGTGGGCTGCATATTGCATTGATCGCAGCTGACTAAATCGGCAGCGCGCTCGTGGCCTAACGGTCATCACGCGTGCCTTCCACGTAGAAAGCCAGGGTTCGATGTCTGGCCGCGGGTACGCATTTT
>JAZHYW010049216.1:0-16030 GCA_037355805.1 Ixodes ricinus | reverse complement strand
GGACCCGTCCAACACCACGACGAACGCATGTTCGTTCGGTCTCATTCTAACATCACGTGGTCTTCTAAAAACCATGATATTACCCTACTAAAAACCCGGTTTAAAATCAATCTGTAAACAGTCTGGAACGTAAAAACGGGACATCGAACAAGAAACAGTCTGGATTTTTAACAACCGGAATTATCTGGGCTGGCTGGTCTGGAAAGGGCATTCCGAAAACAGCCGGGTTTGTACAGTCCGGGAAATTCCAGATCTGTCCAGTCCGGAAAAAGCGGGACCTGTCCAGTCCCGAAAAAGACAGACCAGTCCAATCCGGAAAAAATCCAGACTTTTCGAGTCCGAAAGAAACTGACCGGTCCAGGTTCGGGTTGACGAGCCCGAAAGTGGCCCGGTCAGTTTCTAAGCCCGTTGTCGGTTGTACAGAAGAAACATTTTCTGGGTCCACACCTTAGAACCTCTATTTTTCTAAGGACAAGGTATTTATGTAAACAAATTAGCAAAAATATCTTTATAATACAACATTTAAAAACAAAAAACATGCCCTCTAAAGGTGTGCAAATACATGGTTAGTTTTACTCTAGCCCCCATTCTTGTGGTTTTCAGTTTTTTGGGGGGATCGGTGGCCGAGTGGGCTAGCGTACACCAGCTCCGAGCACGTGGAGTGAAAGCTCATGGTGCAGAACCCAGGATCCTGGGTTCAATATCCACCACTGCCCGTTTTGATTTGGATGGACATCACACCGACGTGCGGTCGTGTATCACTACTGCATGGCACACGTTAAAGACCCTAGGTTAGCAGTTATACCGCACTGGCTATGTTGCTCATCTACAGCTGAGACACCAGATGCCCTCTGAGGCAGAGTAAAGGCCGGCTGTATAAACTTATGCACAACAATTTGCTTTTGCAGTTTTTTAACAAGTAAGCCCAGCATTTAACAACAAATCAAAAAGGATTAGGCCAACTTGTAAAGCCCAGCTAAGCTGTATAACTGAAATGATAAATCAAAACCCTGTTTGGTGCACTTTGGATATGAAGAGACAAAGAGGCCAGGCTAATAATCGTGGCCATAATGATGCAAGAGAATAGCACTACACAGGAGCTTTCGTGCATCCCTGCACGGATGGTAGAATGCAAATGTGCAACTTTGCATTTATTTTATTTTAACAGCAATCAAAGAATAAAAATAAAACTAATAAGAAACCACAACGGTAAAGAAATATATATTATTTAAATGTGTCTGTAAATTAAAAACATAAAAAAGCTTTGCTAGGTATTATAAGGTGTGGTTGTACAGATAGCAGATGTTAAAGACGAATTCAAGGTCCTGCAACATGTTTTAGAAGCATTTTGTTTTTCTTTTAACAGAAGACACAGTTCCCCAACACCACCTGACACGCCTCCTCTTGCCCCCCCCCCCGGTCTCCCAATTTCCGTCACAAACAACCCTCCAAGACCAGGTGAGACTTCCGAGAGTTGAATAACCACTGGCACAACCTCTGTCTTAGCTCTTTCCACTGCCTCTTGAATAAGTGTATTTTAGTATGCGATTTTATTCTACTCCCACTTGGCATAAAGTAATTAGACAACTCAACAAAACATAGATTCTAAAATCATATACGAAAAAGTTGAAAATAGAACACCTGATATAAAATAAAGAAAATAGTACACCCAAGCCTATGTGTTCAAGAAGAGAAAACATCAATGAAACTTTTTAGGCTAAGAGCATTAACATATTCCTTGACAGTTATGACAGAAAAAAAATGAAACACAATAGGTTACAGCTCTGCACCCATTAAAACGTGGATGAAACATACAAGAAAAAGAGAAAATGTGCACATAACATCACCTCAAGCATCTTCAGAGCCGGAGGAGTTCATTCGTTTCTCGGCCCTCTGCGCCCCTCTGTTCCTATCAACGACGTCCTTTGGTGCCTGCGGTTTCTTCGGGTCTTTCTTGTCGCCCTCCTTCTCGCCCTCTTTCACTGTCTTCCCCTTGAGCCCCTCCTTTAATGTGAAGCGGCCGCAGGCCACTGAAATCAAGACAATTTCAGAATTGCTTTTTGTCACTCTTCAGGGCAGAGGCTTCGACTAGAAATGATGCACCTTGGGATGTTAACAGTTCCTCGCACATTTTAATACATACAGTGTTCTAATACTGGATTTCAAAGGACTAGCAACAGATCGAAGTGACACAAAAAACGTTATATAAAGGCCAAGGCCAAATGAAGAACCAATAGCCCTATAGCAGGCACTAACCATTCCAAACAGCATACAGAATTAAATAATATTAATAGAAATAACAATTGCAGCATCATTTTATTTACATTTAACTCGATTCCTGCCAGCACCCGACAGGAATCAAATCAAGGACCAAGTGACCCAGAGCTCGACGTTTTACTGACTAAGTTAGAAGGGGAAGGTGACTCTACTGTGGGCATAAATATATATCTTAAAGTGCAACTCCCCTTCAATTTTATTATTGAGAAAACATCACAGACCTCTTTAGTATCATCTAAAGAGACCACACATCAAATATTACACTCAAACCCGATTATATCGAACCCAGTTAATTCGAACTATCCCCTGTATCAAACTATTTGATAACGGACTAGAAGCTGCAATAAAAATGCATAGGAACAAATGCGGTCACATCGAACGAAAATTGCAGCATTTCCCAATACATCGAACTGCCAAGAGCGGCAATTAGCTCTGCAAGGTTGCAATGGGAGAAGGCCAGCTTGCAGAGAAAGCTGGTTTTTTTTCTTTTGGGCGGCCGCGTCGACCGCCCGGAAGACAACAAAAAAATTTATTTTGCGGAGGGAGTGGGAGGGGTGAGCGGGTGAGAATTTGGAAGACGATAAAGCGGCCACTGAATAGCCGCGGTGACCGTCCCTTATTACCTACAGATGCTCCATCGAGAGTAAACGACTTTTCTAAATGTGACGTGCTTGTTCGTTGTCACATTCATTAAAACGTTTATAGAGAATTACCCGCTATATCTGACTGAAAAACTTTTTTTTGTGAGTTTAATATAAACGAATTTGACTGTACGATGAAATCTTATCTAAGTCTCTATGAAAAGGGCCATAAAACGTTCATACGAACCATGTCGCCGAAATCTGCTAATTTTAGGGGGCAACAAGTGCGCAATCAACGGCGCAGTGCGGTGTTAGCGCAGCCAACATTGAGCCACTACGTAGATACATTCTAACGTTTCTCATGTTTTTTCTCCGGGCAAAGCCAGTGCTTATGTTAGTAGCGTTTCCTCCCAATATTGGCTCAGCGGTGTTCACGTGATAAGCGTGAACACGGATGCTCCCAGGGCTTACATGTCGTCTGGCTCACGTCCGTTATAACAGCTGCGTTTTGCTCGCGCTACGTGCGCAAACTCTGCGGGTTTATTTAGTAGACCACCATCTACTAGCATTTACGAAATATTGTTTTTAGAAAACTTGACTTTGTGATTAAGTGTAGTCTAAGGCCGCTGTGATGCAGACATCATGGGACACTGAGCAGACGACACGGGCGCTTGGGGGTCCGTGACGCGCTGGGTGGCCGTTCCCGCCTAAAGTATTACATAATCATTAGTGCCACGTGATTTTGGTCACGTGGTCGTGTCTTCTCCGTCTCTGCCAATGTTGCCTGTCGGAGGCTTTGTTTGGGGGTCTGTCTGGGCTCACGTTTGAAGCAAGATTGCACAAATAATATACCGCATTTCGCGAAAAAAAAATTGGGATCTTATAATTTTCAGGATCAAGCAGAGTTGCATGCCCTTTAAGAATGATTATAACGGGCATATGCAATTATCATCTCAAATGATGTCACAACTTCCCTGCAAGACAAATCACGCCGCAGATCACCCATATGATGTCACGAACTATTCGCGACTCCAGCAAAACGGACGCCACCAAGCGGGAAAACCGGGAACCAGGCGCAACATGTCACTTTGCGCCTCTCCGCGTCTCTGGTGGGTTTCGCGGACACGTGTTGTCGGCGCGGTGGCGAACAATGTATCTTGACGAAGGTCCGAAAATTTCTTAATTTTGCTTGAGTGTTCATTAGAGTGGAGAAGCCTCAGTAGATTGTTTCCTTCCATCACTTGTTTGAAAGCCCGTTTACTCCACAACACATGGTCGCATGCTTTCGATTTCTTGGATGGGGAGGAATCACGGAAAAACGTTTTGATTTCTTGTCTGTCTCGAATCACATTCAAAGTTACGACTACTTGGTAGCTGATAAGTGGTTTCTTTACACGGATGTAGAACAGTGGACTGAAGACGACAGACGAGGTGTTTCGCTGGAGGGAACACCAATGTTGCAGTCAAGTGAATGGGAAGGTTCGATAGCTGCTTTTCTTGAGCTTGGTTGTGTTCGATTGGCTTCAAGTTTGAGCCACCCACGCCGGTCGATGCGTTGGCTATTCATCTTGGCTGCTTTTTGCCGAAAAAGCCTCTGGACCACACCGAAGAAGTTGGGCTAATTTCCCAGTTACTTGACTCCGAGAAACCTTCTAGATACACGCGATTAATACAGGAAATTGTCTGCTTTCAAAAGGGGGACGCGTCTCGCAAAGTTAGAAGCTGTGACGGCATTATGATCTATCGCGCCTTCAATATTTATATTATACCTCCATCGAAGCCAGCAGCAATATATGTCTACATTGCTCAAATTGACCGGCCACAAAAAGTACTCATTTTCTCTGTTCAGGATTTTAGGTCAAGTTTAATGCAGAGAGGTTCTGCGTGAATCTCCGATAAAGACTCTCTTCAGTTTGTTCGCATTCGTCTCTGTGCTACCGGCTAGAACCATTTAGCTGATTTTAAGTAGTATCTCTCTCTCTGTCAAATATACTTTTATTCAGCTGTTCACTTAATAGCTAGTCAACTAAGCTCATATTTGAACCTGAAGAATATACTAATATTGCTTTAGTGGAACATAGTACGTAATATATTACATAACCCGCATATTCGTCAAAATGACTTCTCGATTGCTTTTAAAACCTGAATTGAAATACGAGTATCAGCTGCTTAGTGGGGCACCAGCGGGTTAACATGCTCTTTGGCTCAAGAAGCGCTTGCTTAATTTTCGCAATTTTCCTGCGGCGTGTGTCGTTGACCGAGCAGACGACTGGAGCTGTTTCTTAAACGCGAATATGCACAAAAGCTCGATTTCGCGGACAGATAAGTCGCATGGTCGAGGCATGCGAGTTAGCTAAAACGTACTCTCGGTGGAACAATTCTGTAGTCATCGCCGCTTTACTTATCTGATCAAAACTGATTTGAGTGTAGTACTGTCTCTCCGGAGCCCATAGTTACGGTTTTGAACAAAATCTTCGAAACGAAAGTTTCACATGAAAAGAACAAAAAACACCAGAAAAACAAAACTATGCTCTGCAAGTTTATGTGCACCCGCTTCACTTAACCGTCGCAGTTCAAATACCTCTAATTTGGGCATTAAACAAAGGAAAATGTGTTAAATTAAATGCGCCACCCGTTCAGGTGACCCGGCCAAGCCGACGCGACCTGGACCCAGCCGCCATGTTTGTTTGGTGGAGGAGGCCCCCTATAGGTCGCTCGAGTCGCGAATAAAAGACGAAACTGAACGTAGCACCTTCACTCCATTTGATGTGATTGCTTTCGTTATCAGACAAAGCAGGGGACCTAGTTCATTCTCATGGATTCCGCGAGGCAATTCAATGCAAAGCGTCTGTGGGCTTATTGTCAGTGTGCAGGAGCCCTCCAAGACCTCTGCCGAATGTCGCAAGGCTACCATGATTGCAACAAGTAGCACAACATAATAAGGTAATAGGTGCTGAATAAATTTATAGTCGTCTTGATTGTTTCGATAAGCACGGAGATGCACAGAATCTGTTGTGGCTTAGCTGTGCTTTGCTGCACACATTACAATCAGAGACAATTTGACCTGCGACGGCTGAGCAGGCGGCCACAGCGACAACTCGCCACATGCGGCTTTGTGCTCGCTTTTTTGCATCTGGAAAGAGGCTATCGGGACACTCCGCGTTTTAGCATCGGGGGTGGGGAGATGAAAGGATCCGTCGCGCTCGCCAGTACGGCTCAAGATAAGAATGAAGTTGTTGGGCGTAATCTAAGATAGTCTTTTGAATACAGTTTTTATAGGGCGGTCAATTATAAGCGTTTATCTTCATTCAAACTTTAGAAAGCAGGACGTCATTTGAACTGAGAGAGACAAAATATTTCCCGAGGATCAGCAAAAATAAATGACTGCTATCACGAACATACACACTGAAATGAATATTCGGCCTCCTACTAGGCACATGTGCTAAGAAAGCGATGAAAGGCATGCAGGCTGTATACCAGAAGCCATTCATGCAAAAAAACATTAAAATAATAAAATCACAACTACAACAGTAAACAAAAAGTTGTGTCATGTTCAGCTTGATAGTCAGAGCCAATTTATCACTCAACCACCTTCCTGCGTTCAATCTGCTATCCCCTACCTGTGGGCAAGATAGTAGATTGAACGTCATGGCTTCGCTCCCAGTGTGCAAAGCAAGCGCTGCTCCCCTTGGGCATTTCTCCTGGTCCACCCGCGTTCACCTTGTCTCAGCTCATAATGCCTCTTACTGTACACCTGTGCTGCACACAGAAAAATCAACAATATGGTCATAAAAAAACTGAAATCGTAGTAAATCACAGCTCACACAATACACAAATTATCCGCATAGCTAGCACAGCATAGCCACAACACATCCTATGACCTTCCAGGTTGATCAGAAATACTTTCTTAATAAATAGCTCAGGAATAAAACTAGTTTGTAAATAAAATAGGCACCCACCTCTCACAGCGTCAAATGTTTTTGGGTGTCAGGGGCTTCTTCACCACTGCACCCTCCTTGAGGAGACACCTGCAGGCTGGACCTGACACACTCATATCGAACAGCTCCTCAGGCTCCCATGGTGATCGGTCGACCATTCTCAAATGGCGGTCAGGGGTGGCAGCCTTTTCCACGGCGTGTGTGAAAGGTGCCTCTCACATTCTGGTTCATGTCCCAGATGGATCTGCAGTGAGTAACATTGTCAAGCAAATTCATAAGTGGTGGAGGAATACAGGCAACACAAATGGGCTCACCACTTTTATCTGCCATCATCTTCCTGGATTGTTTTACCCAAATGCTGAATTGTACATACATATAAAATAAATTGACAATTTAAAGGGGCACTGCCTAGCGTTCTCAGATTGCCTATTTATGTACCTAACTGAACCTATGTGCTCTAAGCGTCCCAAAAGTCCAAAAAGTTACATTCATGTGCGGCTTATCGCACTATTGGAAATGTTATCAAAGATATGGAATGTGGCTGAACCGAATAAAGGCGATTGGTGTCGAACGGCGAAAGATTCTCGTAATTCAATCGCGAGCGAGGGCTTCCCGTGCAGACAAGCAGGACTGGTTGGCTGCTTGTCCGCATGTGAAGCCATCGCCCGTGATTGCCTGATGAGCCCCGTTTGTTGTTCGCCTACATTCGGCCGGGTTCGGTGGTGCGATCTGTACGTCTGAGATTCACTAGTTTTTATCACATTTTTAATAATGAAGTAAGCCACACATGATTGTAACTTTAAATATTTGGGATGCTTGGAGCACATAGAAGGTGTTACGGCCATAAATAGGCCACCTTACAAAGTGCCCGAGCGCATCTTTAAGAGAAAAACTTTTAGCTTTGGAATATGCATTAAGAAAAAAGGTCCATTATTGTCGTAGACATAAAATACTAATATTAAGAAAAAGAAATGTTCCATGTGCTTTTAACATATAAGATATTGTAGGTACCCTTTAAAGAACCATTTGACAATTTTTAAATTCAAATGCACGAAGCACGGAGGAAGTATACTGCTGTGCATTGCCATGTTTTGTACCAATATAGTACGCAGTCTCGGGCAGCCGAGCGATGTAAAAAAAACCTTTGGCTCCACTCCATCACAAAACGGGAAAAAGAAAACACGAATGAGTGTACCATCACCATAGCTTACAACCTTACCTTTCTGTGTTCAGAAATAGGCATCCATATGTCTCACTTCTGCTTTCTTTGCTAGTCTATACGAGCTTATACGAGTGAAGCGAGCTTACTGACCCCTGGATATGCATCAATGTCACTGCTAAACTGTAATTCGTGGGACACGGCTATCGAATAGCACTGTATTCACTCTCATCTGCATGTACACTTTTTCAAAGATTGTTCACCTTCTCGTCCTATGGCAGGATTACCAGCGTTTCTGAATCATCGCTCAGCTGTTTCAACTTGTAATGTTCAAAACTGCATATAAAGTCAAACTTGTAAATGCACAGCCAAGTATTCTGCACAAACATGCTATGTAGGAACATGCTGAACTTTTACTTGTATTCTTTTATAAACTTCGTCGTCAATCCATAGTATTGGCCCAATCTTCCCAAATGTGCAGCTGCTTGTCACTGACGCCAACGGTGAAGTTGGCGTTGGTAAACAACACGCTTGACGAGCGAGCCGCAAAGATAGTGGAACACGTCGATCCACCGTAGGCACTTTGAGATGGGTATGCGAATGGCGAACAAGGAGGAGACCATTTACCATCTATATTTGAATAATAGCCCGCCCGACAAAGCAGAACCCGATTGTTATGTTCTCAATTTATACATATTTCTTGGTTACAATGATTTGATTGGTCGTAGTCACTTTGTAGCAGCTATTGGAGCAGTCAAAAGCTCATCTTGGAGAATCAAAAAGAGCGCATTTTATTTCCATTTATATCACTGCTGATGTGAGGAGGAGAGACGGAAAGTATTAAGAGGAGAGCAAACACTAGCTGTTTAGTTGCGTGTGGAAGCACCAGACACTGCAACAAAAAGACGACTGATGAAGGACAGCGCAAACTGCCATGAATGATTATTTTAGGTACGAAATTCCCACTGAACAAATGTTAAAATAAAATCATTTTGAGCATCTAGATTTATGTGTCCTTCACAGTCTAAGGGGGGGGGGATAACTGTAACAAGCTGCAATTCTTAATTTAGACAAAAAAAAAAGCATAACAAATAAACCAACAAAGTAAGTCCAAATATACCTTCTTGTACTACGTCTCGCTCTGGAGGAGTAACTTTCCCCTTAGCACGTGGGTGTACTGCGGCGAAGCAATACAACTCAACATCGCGACGCATAGTTCGAGATTGTCGCTTCATTGTAGTACAGCCAGTATGCGGTGAGAAGTGCACTCAACAAAGCTAACTAACCTACCAGAACAGATCGCGTGACTTACTGTGCAAACCTCCGAGTAGTGTCGGTGCTTGGTGCGTAATCAAATTGAATAGTACGTTATTTGAGGCGATTATCGAATGTCCTGACAACCCGCACGAGCCTACCCTAACGATTCGGCACGGTAGCGAGGCCTGCAGCTGTTATATTTTCAGTCATATTTAAGTGATCTTAAGTTCTGGCGCAATGTTGGCGCAAATTCCTCACATTTTGGTCAAATATAGCAGGGTGTAGCAGGGTAAGCACTTTGGCACAGTTTGGCGCAAATGGCGCAGCAATCACACCACTGCGATTATTACGTCCAGGCACGACTGTCCAGTTGAGACCCCGAAGAGACACACTTGCTAATTTCCTGTTTGTCGCATTTGCATTCAAGCCTGTTATTCTGGTCGTAAATCACAATTTTAGTAGTGAAGTAAGCGTCTAAAGAGCATAATGTTTAAATATTTAGGATGCTTGAGAGCCCGTCGAATGAGTTATCACCAAGAAAAGACGATCTCAGAAATGTCTTTAGTGCATTTTGAAGTCAGTACCTGTGTTTGTCTCTTTGTGTGCCTGCCTGTTTGTGTCCTTGTCTTTTGCGCCGTTAGTCTGTTCTCCACATTAAGCCGATGGGGTGAAAACGATAGACAAAATGCCTTGTAGGCCCAGATACTTACCTCTTCATTCTGGACAACAAAAAGAGGTGGACAAGAGAGGCCACAGCCTCACCAAGTGAAGCAGCCACACCAGCACCTAGAGAGCAAATTGGAGGTTAGAGAGACAAGTAACATCAAGAGCTTCATTTGCTTATGCGTTTAGGACACCCTGTAGCTTTAATAAAAAACTGTTAGCCACACCACATATATCCCAAATGACGTGCAATGCAGTATAAATAAAGCATAATATTCTCTCACGATAATAATATAGCCTTATGCTAAAGAGCTGTGTCAGTCAAATCATTCAACCCTATTTTTGTTGCAATAATTGCTTGAAGCATGCATATGCCCAAATAAAATGTACGCTACCATTCCTAATTGCGTGAAATTTCTGTAATGCATGCCCTCAAAACGTTTCGCATTTTAACCCCACCAGCAAATCGCTTTCACTTGTTTTATGATTTTCACACCATCAGCCAGTCGCTTTCACTTGTTCTATAATTGTTGACGACGCGAAATGGTGCAGGTGGTGTCAGCTTTTCTTCGCGGTATTACTTTAATGATAGTGACTACAGCATCCTTGCGTCACCTCACTAAAAGTGAGGTGACGCAAGGGTGCTGTGGTCACCATCATTAAAGTAATACGTTGCTTATGATGTTGCCTCGGCCAAGCTGCTTTATGCACTATATAAATGAAAACCACCTTTCGAAATCACGCCTTTAAGATAGCATTTATTCGTGCGATACTGGCAACCTTAACAACTCTCGTCGTTGCAACAACTCGCATGTCAAGTAAGGAATAACTGTCTCGTGCTCTGCTGCATAAAGAAGTCATGAAATGAAGTCGCCTGTTTCGTCATCAACCACTTGAGTTAAAAGTCTTGCCATAGTAGTATGACAGTGTTGTCCTGCCCACAAAACATCAACTTTTGATCCCTCTGCTCCTGTGCATAGAGCGTAAAATACTATTTTCTCAAGAATGGAGGGGCCTGAAGCATGTGGATAACAGCACTGGACAGAGCTTCTGAACAGTTGACTTGGTTCACTAGATTCAGATCGTCGCTGCCTGCACCTACATATCAGCAGTTTAGGTGGCAAATACATAATTAGATTTGAGCCCATCAGCACTGTCACCCTGACAGTAAATTGTTTCTTTTTTTTAAATCTTGCGTGATTTATCTTGAAATTAACAATAAATCTGACGTCCATCCTCTCCAGTCTGATATTATCCGGGTCTCTGAGTGGTGTTTTTTGTGGAACATGAAACTTAATACTAACAAGTGCAAATATATGCGTGTTCTTCGTCGTGATACAAAATGTCACTCTTATCATCCAATTAACCACCCTCTTGAAGCTGTATCATCGTATAAATATTTGGGTGTCCATGTGTTTTCTATCTATCTTGGAAACTTCACGTCAACCATGTTGTAAATAACGCCAATCGAATGGTAGTCTATTTATTGAGACATTTTTATCCTACGCCCATTTCATCACTATTACTACTTTATAAAGCACTAGTTCGCACTAAATTGAAATATGCAGCCTCCGTTTGGGATTCATGTCAGGAATTTCTTATTTCAGAGTTAGAATGGGTTCAAAACCGAGCATCTCATTAAACTACCATCGTACATCTAGTGTGACTGCAATGAAATCATGTTTATTATTACCTCTTTCTTTCGCAGCGTAGAAAATTGCTTCGTCTATGTAAGTTTCATAAGATTTATCATAACAATCCGATTTTGAAAGGAAGGCTACTAACAGAACCTCATTATGTTTCAGCGCGCACTGATCACAATCACAGAGTTGGCATTCCATCTAGTCGCGCGAAACATTTTTATGACTTCTTTTCCTGGCGCCTGAACCATGTGGAATCACCTTCCCGGAGGCATCGGCGAAATTTCTGGTTGCAATCGTTGCAGAACTGCCATAGCGAACCTTTTCTAATAAAGAGCCGTAACAACTGTATATTATTGTTTTCTTCTACGCAGTTTTTTTTGTGGCCTATGTACACCCCTCTCTCTTATTTATCCTCTGCCCTTGAGAATAAATAAACAAAAAAATAAACAAATTAAGTGTTGAACGCAAAGCTATCGTTGGACGTCCAACCTGGTTACAAATGACAATTTAGGTAAAATAAAAAACTCTAACCAAAAAAATAATACGGAGCTCCGACGTTTCAAGGGCCAGCTCGACCCCTTGTTCACGGGTGACTGTTTTTGTTCTTGTCTTCGTCTTGCTAATTGTCCGGTGTTGTTTGCTTCTTTAAAGTGGCCCTTATTTGTGCACGTGTGTTATGATTCGTAGCGCGCCACGTGATGCACTGCAAACAGGACAGGTAGGTGCTCAGAAGTGTCCCAGCTGACCAGTTGATGTTATTTTCGGTGTGTTATTATACCTAGACTCTAATAAAGAGGTCTTCGCCAGTTTCTTTCAGTGTCATGAAAATAAACTGGCAGTGATGGCGACCCGCCTTGAAACGTCGGGCTTCGTATTGTTTTTTTTTTTTTCTGGTTGGAGTTTTGCTTTACGTTAAATTAGGTGTTGCAACATACACTCAGAGGCGCCTAGGGCAACGACACTGTGTGTGTGTGTGTGTGTGTGTGTGTGTGTGTGTGTGTGTGTGTGTGTGTGTGTGTGTGTGTGTGTGTGTGTGTGTGTGTGTGTGTGTGTGTGTGCGCGCGCGCGTGTGTGTGTGTGTGTGTGTGTGTGTGTGTGTGTGTGTGTGTGTGTGTGTGTGTGTGTGTGTGTGTGTGTGTGTGTGTGTGTGTGTGTGTGTGTGTGTGTGTGTGTGTGTGTGTGTGTGTGTGTGTGTGTGTGTGTGTGTGTGTGTGTGTGTGTGTGTGTGTGTGTGTGTGTGTGTGTGTGTGTGTGTGTGTGTGTGTGTGTGAGGAAGGGGGACAGGCAAACACAGTAGAATCTCGATAATATAAATCTCTCTACTCCATTCCTTCCCCTTATTGAAATTTGTCCCAAAAAGCTGTTCGGTGGTGATTCACCGAGCTGAGGGCATTGTCACGGCCGATAACAAGGAAACAGCGGCTAATACAGACCAAGATTTTTTATGGTGGACCTTCTCACAAAAACCTGGAATTCTCAAAATTCACAACGTCATCAATATCGGTTACCCTCAGCGCCAGCGCTGCCAAGTATAAAATACCACCCGCGATCTGCACTTCTCTGCGGGCAACGGTTGGCGTAGCCAAGATGACAGTCGCTAACCACTTCGTGTTCATTGTACAGGTAGGAAAACGCTATTCTTTCTATTACCATAGCAATAACCTTTAGTATTTGTTGTTGCTGGGCCTACGGACCTGTTTTGCCTAGTTGTGTGGAATGTGTGCACAATTCGCTGACTTGCTCATACTGTGCGGAGATATGGAGACCTATTCCGGTCCTGACACAGCAGCGATGATGGTAGTGTTGACTAATATATCGGTCGACATTAACGAAATCAAGCTGAGCCAGGCTGTGACTACATCGAGGCTAGAGAAAATTGAATGGCGCCTTGAAGTCCTTGAAGGACTCAGGGTCATTGTGAACAAAAGCTGCGACCAGACCGATCGCCTCGAAGACACCATCACATCACTCTCGAACAAAATTGATGATATATAGAAAACCGTAGCAGAAGAAACAACATAATTATCTTTGGTCTTTCTGAACTACTCTAACAAAGAGAGTAACACCTTCGGAAGATAGGGCAACTAAAGAGATTATTGGTGGAAAACGAAATGAAAAGATTAATGGAACCGACCATATACATCGCCTTGGGAAGCCCGCTTATGGCGAAACCCGTCAAGTAATATTTTGACTCGTAAACTGCAAAGACGAATTTAATATTTTACGCAACTGCAATAAATAAAAAATGAACGACTCTCGATTAGCGAATTCGAGCCAAAGCCAGTTCAGGGCATTATAAAAAATTACTTGATAGCTCGAAATCAAATAAACTTCCTCGTGATAAGGTCAAGCTTACCTATGACAAAATCAAGATAAATGGCAGAGTATACTGAACAAAATGTAAAGGCGCAAACGAGCTGGTGTACATTGCACATGGTTGAAAAAACCCTGAGACTGGGTGGGTAAATGACAAAACTCTAATATGTCTCTAACACAGCTGAAAGTTTTATTTTCCGAAGCCTGGTTATAAAGGCACTTCGACACAAAAAAAAGAGAGGAGAGGGTGAGAACTCCAAAGAATGCCTTTTTCCCCAAACGTATCCTCTGGCTAAACAACAAGGACAACGGACTCTGCGTCATGCACTTTATGTTTGACCCCTCGCTTCCCGACCACCAAAACACTGGTAACCCCAAGCCCAGTAACACACATACAAAAAGAAAAGAACGACCCATCGGTCTTCTTCCCGGAAACCTAAAGACATAAAACCTTGTAGGTCAGCACTTTTCACAGCCTAAGGAAACGCCGCGAAGTTCGTTGTCCAACCTGAGCAACGGCTTATTAACTGCGTTCTAGAGAACTAAAATTGTTAATGACTCTTGTATCAACCGCTTATTGTCATATATTTCCCGTAACTTTACTCGAAGTTAATTCCCACAACGGTACACAGTTCCTACATTCGATCAGATGTTTTACACTTCGGAGTAAAAGGTCTTTTTATACAACGTTTGTGTTCTGTGAACCGCTCATTTATACACCGTTTAGTTTGTCCAATATAACAAAGGTCACAAACAAATCGTATCTTGTAAATGACACCCGAAACATATTCCACATCCTTTCTCTGTGTTTTATCGCGCAACCTGAAACAGTCGAGGCAAAAGGGGTTAAAGGGCTCCATCTATAACTCTGTAAAAAAGGCAGTGCAACATTAAAACTGCTGGCTAACGCTTTGATGTTGTGAGAAATTCTATGAAAATATAGAAGGACTACTCGCTTTGAAGGTCTAGGATTTTTTTAAGTTACTTCTTTGGAGATATCATATACACCAACTGCCTTAAAATATGTTCCTGACAATATCCAGCAACCTCGAAACGTTCTGTCAGACGACGAAGAGAAGAGCCAATAAAATGTGAGCATGACTTCTGTGCAGTTCAAATGACGAGATTCCGAATTATCCCCAGTTTCACATGCTTAGAATAGCAGCTATTAAAAGGAAAAAGAGGCTTTGCTACGAACTTTCCATACTCCCAACCAAGGCCTAAACTAGTCCTAAGTTGAAGATCAATATATTGTAAGCGGTCGTCATTCGGTCTCTCTAGCTGAACACTTTAATTCTTGTGCTGCTTTGAACACTACTTTTCCCAAAGAATCCGGTAAGGAGTCATCTGTAGAACAAACCAAAGTATCGTCTACGTACCTCCTCACCAGAAATTCCTTAGGGTACTTATGTTTAAAAGACCATAGAAGACGCATAACTAGGTCTCTTAGATAAATATCAGAAAGAGCTGGGGCTACCGCCGATCCAATACACACACCCTGTTGCTGGATGTATCTTTGACTATTATGTTGCACCACCGTAGAACCTAGCTACACCCCTAAAATCGTAAGAACATCCTGAACCGAGATCCCCGACTGTGACTGGAAACTGACCAAATGTTCTTCGAAAAAGCTGCTTACCCTAGCCAATAAAGTCTTAGGTTCTAAAAAATAGTACAGATATTTTATGTCAAGTGAAAAGACCCTACACCTCTTTCCGTGGAAAGGTTGCAAGTCATGCCACTAACTTATCAGAACACCGCAGCGACTAACGAGGATCTTGTATCCAAGATCATAAGAGTCCTGTGAAGAAATGAGGACAATGTTTTCTGCCATGTGCCATTCTCATTTATGACTACTCTAAGAGGAAGATCCACGTTATGATCTTTCAGGAAAAATTTGATGCCACAGGAGTCTTTAGAAACATTATTAATTCTGGTGGTCAAAGTGGCTAGATTGGCGTCCTTACAAATCCTCATAATTTGCCTTTTTGGACTTTTTCAAACAACCGTCAAAAGGTATAAGCAACCCGAACATGACTTTGTATGATTTCAACCGGACCTCCAACATTAAAAACACTGAAAAAACACACCCGAGTTATCGGTTTCTAAGAGTATGGCATCTTTCTCATCTAACTCCTGCTTGGCTGATACGATCTTGCTGAAGTCCCTTCGCTCGCTTTTGTACGATTCGTATAT
>JAZHYW010049214.1:0-28993 GCA_037355805.1 Ixodes ricinus | reverse complement strand
TTGTCCGTAATGGAACTGGAACGCTTTCAAACCTATCCCGCATTAACCTGGCGATCCTGACACTAAATGACGATGGTTGCTGTCGGGTGCCTTCGGGGTGTTTTATTGTTCCCCGGACCTTCTAGTTTTTTGTTTGCTCCGTGTTCGAACTGAGTGATCCCAATCAACCAAGTTTTGTTTTTTATGTATATGTATATTTTTTCATGTACGGTTGCATGCTTTTCTTTTTTCTATGGCGCGTGCTTTTTGTTTCAACCATGTTTGGGTTGTCGGATCAGATTGAAACTGACGATGCTAGTATGGTAGCAATGGCTAGGTGGTAACAATGGGAGAATAAAGTAAGCTGCTTTTGAAGAGTCATTTTAGCGAACGTTGTTTTGATGCCACAAAATATTTCCGGACTGAGTGACCTGTATGAAGTATCACTCATCGCCCCCCTTCCTCCGCCTGTACTTGAGAGCAAATAAAATAGCTTCAGTAGCATTCTGTAGCGGCACTCTGTTGCACCGTTAACTGCCAAAACGTTTAAAGTTATTACCCCCACCCCCACCCCCATTCAAAGATGGGCCGGACGGGCGTATTTAACAGACGTCTTCCATAAGTCCAAAACTTTCGGAAATGCGACGCAGTGTCGACCACTTCTTATTGGTCAGGATTCTCTTACATCTTTCTTCATTAGCACCTAGATGACCATGTTCTATTTAAACTTACATCATTTTTTTTTAAAGTCTACGTGTTATGAGCTATATCTATACATTCTGCAAAAGCCACATTCTAGAGCAACGACGCCTTCTCACCTGATCGTTGGTGGAGCTGGCCTTATAAAATTTCTGAACCGCTTGTTGCTCCTAGAACATCCGTCTTTTTTATATTGTATATAACGTTATTTACGATACTAGTCGCTGTAAACCATATTTGTGCTTTCGATTGTAGAGTAAGTAGCATGAAGCGCATGAGGAGTTCAGTTCGGCGTAACCTAGCCATGGAGTCTGCATATGTCTACTTCAACAAACGTACAGATAGAGAAACGCGCCAGTGACGAGTTGCACCTACAATCAACTTGCAACCTTGCCGATCATTGGCAGGAAGCTCGGCGTCGTCCTTTTGATGTCACATTTATCGCCGTACGTGATAAACCTTAGATGACGAAATTTATTTTTCCACTTCTAGAAGTTTAATTAGAGTATCTTTGACTAGGTAGAAACAACCCAGCCTGTACTCTGATTTAGATCTTTCGAAATCAAGATATTTTGCTCGTTGATTCCGACAACGAGGCCTATTCTCATGTTTTTATTCATGTCGTTAGTCAATGAACAACTTAAAAGGGTCATGAAACGATATCGGGTTGGAATGTTCATGACTTTACAGAAGCGTACGTGTCCTAGTCTGGCCCAAGTATGCTCGCACGGACCGCCAATGATTCAGAAGGTTCTTGGCTCGCGGGGAAACTGCGAGGGTAAAAGAGGACCATTTCTTTCAGACTTGCCTTCGCAAAGCTTGATGACGTAATTGTGGGATCGAAACCACCCGCCTGACGACAGTCGAGCGCGGCTCATGGATTGGACGCGAGAACTGCGTGAGCACTCGACTTCGGCTCGTAACAATCAATGCCTCGGCGGGCACTCGGGTTGTGGCTCGTGTTCAACCACTGCGGTGATGAGAACAGCCGAACTCTAACAATGCCTGCAATGCTCAGTCAGCGCGTTTTCTACTTTGCCAACCCCAGCGCCTGGCTATGATTAACGTCGGCGGCATAGGATAGGCACCAAGTCATGTGGCTGCTTGTTCTGGCTCCGAGTTGAGGGAATAAGCGATGCTCATATGTCTCTAATTTGTTTTTTTGTCGACTGCCTTTTGTTTGAAAGACAGACTAAGGCAACTTTATTCGGTTATTAATGTTTGGGAGTGATTCTGAGTACTATTTAGCGAAAGTAGTAAAATCGTTTCATGGCCACTTTAAACGCGACAAAAGGTATTTGTACACCACCTTGCAAAAAGAGCTGTTTGTGTACGCTTAATATTTCCTTCTTTTTTATTGTTTATACGTTATATGCTTAGTTATTTGTGAAAACCTTTTTTTTGTTGTATTTTCTTTACTGGCAGCTTTTCTGTTTTTTTTTTTGCTTATATTTTAGCTGACGTTTACAACGTGGTAATAAGTTATGTCTGTATTCTAATATTCGTTAGTATATTTTGTACGAAACATAAGTTGGCTATGAGAAAGGCGGAGGGGAAGGGAGAGAAGCAAAACAAAATGCCAGATCAAAGAACACGTTTCATATCATTTACTGAACTTTAAAGAACAACTTTATATTGCATTCCATGCGTGAACTACGGTCATTTATACACCTACGTGAGCAAAACCCCGTGCCAACTTTGTCCCACTCCAGTGGGTGGTGAGGACTCCACGAGAACCTACACAGGCGCTGCTATGCAAATGGAGTAATACGAGGGCCGCGGATCAAGGAGGCAACGGTGTAATCGCCGCGGCTCCTGTCAAAATACCGCGAGCCTTCTGCGGGCCACTCGCGAACAGGCACGAAAAGTGGGGCCACTGATGATATTCAAATGGATTCACGGTCTTTGTCGATAGTCTCAATTCTAATGCGCTCAACTCGGCAGGTGTTGGGTTCCACCTCTCGACAAGTTGAGATAAATCTGAGTCTGATATCGTGCCGCCGCCGCCGTCCGCTCTCTCGGTTCTGCGTTCCCAATGCTAATCGATCATAAGCTCGGCTTCGAGTCGTAAACAGAATAAATCTTCCCAGGCCCTTTTACAATAGAGTTGGACTCCCACCCGGCAGGCACGCATGCAAAGGGAGAAAGAGAACCATTCATCGGGAGCAAAATAGCATAGTCCGAAGAACAGAATATAGCAACACAAAATAAGTTCTATGTGTTCGCAGGCGAGGAGTAGAGAGGCGGAGCAGGGATGAAAAGGGCAGAGGGCGGAGGGGCGCTTGTATTTGAGTATCGTTTCTTTTTTCTTTTCTTTTTTTAGCGCACGTATATTGTGCGTTGGTCGGTCCATTGTCGTATCAATCGCTTTAGCGACGCGGCAGTTTCACAAAGAGAGACCGCCCCGTGCAGAGGGAGGTTAATTCACTCTTGCCCTCTTATTTCTATTCAGTGACAGGAAACGCCGCAAACAGGCACCCCGGGCAACCCCTGGGCTTTCGATCCCCAACGATCGCCGAAGCGCGCATCGCGCACGCACACGTCGGCCGAAATCCGTGGAAATCCCGAGCCAATGACCACCCTGTATTCGTGACGGATATCGGCTTTCGCGCTAGCTTTAGCTTTGCCTCGCGTGGGGTCGCTTATACGCCGAAATAAACGTCGGAAAGAGGACGCTGGAATCGTACGCTCTTTGTTACAGTGCACTATAGTGGAGCTTGGGCGCCAAGCGCCACGACGGGAACCTGTGGGGGCAGCAGTTCGAGGCCTGGTGCGTAAGGATCGGACGAGCGCGTACCGTAACAAAACACGAATAGTGCGGAAGATGAGGATGCGTGGAAGCATGAGACGGGACAAGGGCTATGTAGCAAATTAATTTTCTGCCAACTCACCCATCAGGTCATCTTGGTGTGTTACGAACCAGACAGGCGTGACAGTCTATGTTCGGCATCAACTGTTTTTCTCTACGTTGTCAAGACTAGCGTATAGCTTTCATCTCATTCGCACCCTCTTTCTTGCGAAGGAGACAGACACTAAACGAAAAGACGCGCTCGCGCAGGTAGCTTTGACAGCGTTGCAGCGTTAGAGCTCCGTGACAACGCAAAATTGTTGACTCCGAGAAAGATAAATGGCTGCCGTAATTCCGTCTTCGCTTCGATTATTCAACTCGGCTTTCACGCGCGTACGAAGGGGTGAACAGGCTTGAGATGTAAGTGAAATGAACCGTATTTGTCTACTTATGAAGCGGCGCGTAAATTTATTTCTCGGAACGATCGTGTTTAGCGATAATTAAAAGAAAGAACTGGCAAGGCTTAGCTCTGCTAAGCGGAATCGGCTGGAACGCTAAGTACTTCCTGCCCTCTGAGCCGTTCATGTGACCAGAAAAACCCTCTTGCTGTTACTTAAGCCGCCGTTAGAGATATCCGCATTGATCAGCAAACCGCCCCTGGACATCTATAGTTTTCAGCAGGGCAAGCTGATAGCCGCTCATCTTAACACAGGAGAAACCTGCAGACCGGCAGAAAATGATTTGGTGCCCGCGCGTGTGGGCACCGAATCCAAACAGTATACACGTTTGCAGAAGGGCTCCCGTGCGCTGCCATTTCGGGCGATGCTGGCGCTGCCTAACGTTTCCGCCATGCTAGGGTGCGCCAGGGGCACGTCACTGGGTGCGCAATGACAAGATGGCGGCGTCTGCTCTGTCGCCGACGGCCTGGATTAGCGACACATTTACTGTTTCGGAACGCAGGAGGTATCCGCTCAGATTCGTGGCATCAAATATTGTAGGACGGGTCATGTTTAAGGGTTGCAGAGCTCTGACTTTTAACGATCGCAGCCTACTGTTCCAGCACGTCGTGGAAGCAAGAGCTGCCGCGAGCGCAGCCATCGTTAATGCAATGGCCATGCGGCTTCTGGCGCTTTCTGATGAAAGCTTCGAGACTCTATGCGTTCGTTTCACCTCATGTGCGAGCGAAGGCAAAGCTGGAAGACGCGAGCACGGAAAGCTCCGTACGTTCCGGCTTCGCTCAAGCGCACGAGCTAGGAGAAACGCAAAAAGTGCTGGATCTCGCGCTCATAGCTTTGCTTCGCTCGCACATAAAGTGAAACGAAGTATAGATATTTTTCTAATTTTTCGATTTGTTGCTGGTTTGCCGTATTTTATTTAACTGTTCGTGCTTTCTTGCAGTCGAAGAGAACAGCCTGCATGTTTTATAAATATATATATTTTGAATTTATTCTTGCGCGTCAGTCGTGTATGCTTCGGCAAGAGCACGCGTGGCAACATTGTTCGATATGGCGGCGAACAGTCCTGGCTGGAAGCTAGGCCACGCCTGACCGCGGTGCGCTGGCTTCGAGGTTAGGACGGGATCACTTGCAGAGGGTGTATATACATATACTACGTTTCACTTTAAGTGTGAGCGTAGCAGAAGCTACAAGAACGAGCTCCTGGCTTTAAGGGTCAATGTCAAGCACGCGCGCTCGTGCGGTGCAAGCACTCTTCAGGGCCCCATGCTCGCGCTTGTAGCATCGGCTGCCTCTGGAGAGGAGGCTATGCTAAAACACAATATAGCTTCGTCATTAAAAAAAAAATGATGACTGCGTGTCCATGCCCTGTGTCTATACTCTGTTTCACCTTATGATGTACCGCAGGAAAGGCTACAACCGCGAGCTCCTTGTTCTAGGGCACATCTCGGCGGCACAAGCTCTCGTGCGTTATGACTCGGTAGCTCCCAACGCTATGAGCTCGCGCTTCTAGCTTTGTCTGCGGTACAGCATAAGATGAATGGAATATAGGTGAGGTTGGCTATGCCTCTGTTCGTACTAGATCGGTCGTGTAAGGAGAGAGTCCCTGGAAAGGAACACTAAACTTCCAACAAACTTTTTTCTTTTAAGTGTCTGGAAGGTCACGTGTAACACAAAATAAAATTTTCCCAAAGAAAAACATAAATATTTATGTAACAAGTTCTTTTTTTTTTTTTTGAGCGATGGTTAGTGCGCTTTTCTATTTTGAGTTGTCGATCCTGAAATAAAAGCATGTTCCATGATCGTTCCCAACGCAAAATAACTCTGGCGACGTGCGTCTACTTTCCCGCAACGCACTTGGCAGAACAAATCGCAGCAATCTATAGAGGGAGCTAGGCGAATAACGATGCTAGAAATAAGTGTAGACGTCAATAAGAAATATAAAAAGCAGTGTACTCCCTAACGCTGAGGTTGACAGAAGCACGCGAAACGTCATGCGCAGTGTGACGGCGCAGACTGTTTTCTTAGACCTAAACAGAGATTGACTCTACCGAGAAACAGCGATTGACTCTTAGAAATCCAGACTGGATTTCTTTGAGCGTTGAGCAAATAGTTGTTCGTGTGCAGCTCGTAGCGATTATTAAAGGGACACTGAAATGATTTTTCAGTTTCTTCCTCCTTAGCTTTAACCCTCAACTCGTAAGCGAAACGAGAAATCACGTGGACGTGACGTGCTTGGGCACCGGATACGATGACTCCAAGCTTCCGCCGTGCTTTTGCACATACCATGGAACTTGTCATTGGCAAGCGATTGTAGGTGCCGTCACGACACTCATTGATCACGAACGCGAATCCAAATGTTCGTCGACGGATTGATTGTTGACGGGCGCGTATACGTCCGAGTGACGCTATGCTCGTGTTCAATGCGTGCGCTGGGTTCGGCTGACGTGTTTGAGGCACCGCGAATGCATCCGGGAGTGAACTGCAGAATTCAGGGATCCTGGGTTCAATCCCCACCCCTGCCCGTAAAGACCCCAGGTGAGAGGTTGTACTGCACTTGCTGAATTTCTCATCTGCAGCTGAGAGACAAGACGCTTATCGGGGCTGGATAAACTCCGAGTGTCCAAACATACATAAAACACAATTACGTATGTTTATGTCACAGATAAAAGGCGGAAAACTTTCGATGTAAAGGAGGTGAGAATAGTCCTCTATATTCTGACATTTTCGCACCGAAAAGCCAGCTTTTGGCTTTCTGACCTTGTGTACTAGTTTTATTTTGACCCACTAAATGATATGCGCTTAGCAAAATCCCAATCTAAAATAATTTATTCCGGCCCAAAATTCATTTTATGATCTCTCTGAGTCGTCGACCCTGAAATAAAAGTATGTCCCTGAAATAAAAGAAATGAGCTCAAAAGGCTCGAAGTACACCTAGGCACTTCTTATGAGTTGTGAATGCGAAAGCATGCAAGCCGTTCGTCCGCTTCCTTATTTCGTCTGCTGCGTACTTTTCGTCGCCGGTCAGCGCGCGCTCTCCTCGGCGCGCTGACAAGCTTGGACGCTCCGTGTTAACGGCGCGCTGACGGACACGCAGCGCCATGGGGTGAGCGGTCGTTGAAACTGACGCGCAGCAGCCAATGGGAGCCTCGTCGACGCACACCAGCCGATGGGACCGAGGCCGAAATCCATCAGCTTTACTCCGCTCCTTTGGGATCGGGGAAACTAGGTGCCGTTGTTTCGGCGTTTCGCGTGGTTTCATAGCTGGGAGCTGGCTTCACTTGGAGAAAGGATTTAAGGTGCCGTTTAGCGCGGCTTGCTCCATGGGACAGTTAATGCTTTCGCATTAATAATTATTTCGTGTCCACTGCTTTAAGCAAGCTGGCACCAACGTTGTCATTGTGTTAAAAGTATGCAGCACGCGCTGACGCCACCGACATGTGGCAACAATAGCAGAAAACGTACTGCCTAAGAATGAGAGGCAATGCAACACTATCATATTGCGAAATGCGCATATGTGAGATGAATGCCATGGTAATGCAACTTCCAGTAGTGCATTTAGAAAAAAAAGAAGCTTAGAAGGCACAAGTGGGATGCTAAACATAATCGGCACTGTAAATTCACGCCGGTGACTTTTACGAGCGCAAGGTTAACTTTAAAAAACGGACTTTTGTGTGTGTGCGTGTTCCTTTCGTCTTCTTTTTTTTTTTCGTCAGAAGTTTAGCTGGGTTTTGCGTAAGTCGATTGTTTCAAAACTGTGGCTCAGAAACTTGCTGTCTGTTGCTTATGTTCGCCCCAAAGTTAACGTTTGAAAACGCCCGGCGTCGGCCGACGTTGACGTGGGGTTTCCGCAGCCGTCAGCTCAATTTATTCGCCTCGGCGCCTGGGATGCCTCGTTCGAAATTCCCAGTCGACGCCGTCTTCGCAACACTCGCCGTGAGCCCCTCGCGTGTAACACGTCAAAGTTATCCTCTTTCAGTCATATAAATACGGATAGTTTAATGTTCGTTTTGTCAGAGGAGAATCTTTCCTCCGGTAACAACATTGCGCAGCACTCGTCTACCTGTAGAAAAATTCTTGCGATATGGCTCATAGCGAGGAAATTTACTTGACACGTGACGTTTATATAAAAGAAGAAAGCTCACGAGAGGTATACGAAAAGGCTGACTTCGTACTTTTAGCACAGCACGTGTTAAGAAGTCTACGTTTTAATATATACAACTGAGGAGCATGAATGTTTCCGAATCAGCTGATGCACATTCATCGTCCAACGCATGATAGCTGAAGTAATATTAATTATAAGTAAATAAAGTCAGGTTTGGCGCGTGTAGTGGATACTCGCTGTCAGTATAAGCGAAGCAGGAAGACACATGGGAAGAATTCACTGCGGCCGTCAGTGACCCAATAATTTTCCGAATTCGCTTCGGTTGCATGTGGTTGAACCACTTCAGAAGTTGCGAACAACTTCCAGAAACAAAGTGCGCAAAACATTTTATGCTTTTACGCACTTATTTTGAACCATCTCTGAAACACAGCGATTATAAAGAGCTGTGGCCAACCATACGCGCACAGAACTTCAGGGGAACAATATGATGTTCATATTCAGCGAGTGAATCCTCCCTCCACGTGCCACGAGCCTTTGGGTGCGAAACTTTGGTCCACGACGCGCAGATCCGGCAGGTTATCCGCTCCATTTGTCAATGGCGTGCATGTGAGGGATACGTCACCGCACCTTTGCAACGCCACTCAAAGCCCATGCGCACTCGCATTTTGACGTCATCAGAGTTGAGACTGAGCGCAGACATAAGCTGGACACGATCGCATGCCTTTCAGCGTTCGGTAGGACCACGTGACTGGTCAGTGCGTCGAAGGACGCCATAGGTGTCATGCTCAGACAGACCCAAGTGCCGAGTTGGCGCCATCTATATACTGTGACGACCCTCCATTGAGGTATACGAGGCTGTTCGTGTGCTTCGATTATTCCAGGTGGTGTTAATCTTTCTGTCCGACAAACCAGCTGTCCACCGAGAATGCTCCGCATCGATGCAAGGACCTTCAGCCGTTTGGGCCAGTCGAGCGCCGTAATCCATATATAGTATAGCCACAACGCTCTGCGCACCGGACGTCCATGCATTTCCGCGTCGTGGGTTCATCCCGTGCGGTGACGACACCGATATGAGAACCGGTACCGACCATCATCGATCGTGCACGGGCCCCCAAGTTCGCATCGGCGAAGATGACCCGTCGACGGAGACCGAACTCGCTTTTGACGCCATCTCAACCGGCGTCTCCGAGCGTGGCGGCCGTGCCAGACCAATACCACCTAGGAGACAAGGCCTGAGTCTTTACCCCACAAACGTCATCAATAGTGGATCCACAACGAGCGTATTTGCCGCTTGGGGCTGGTCGGAGATCAACTGACAATGACGTCATGCACAGGCCTTTGTCGTTTCGGTGGTATTGGCCGGAATCCCTCCCCGCTGCGCCGTTCGGGCATGCGTCTCGTCTCGTGGTCAGCTCTCCCTTGACGTCCAAGACGAGGCTTCTGAACAGCGGGCAGCGGCCGCTTCACGACGCTCCGCGCCGTATTCGCTCACAAACGTTTGGTGTTTGTTTTGCGGTTGTCAAGTGGGTGCGTACGCGCGTGCCTGTTATGGTACGGCGGCCCGATGCGCTTCACGAGGCGGCAGATTAGCCGTAGTTCCGCCGTGGACGTGTGCTTGTCCTGTGCTGTAGCTCTCCCTTGACTTCGGAGTGGGTCCTATGATCTGGAGGACGGACGAGCGCCGAGCTAAACAAAAAAAGTGGTTATTTACTTATTTTTTTGACAAGGCAGAAACTCGTAATTGAATAGTGGGTACGTTCTGAATTATTATCTTTTATATATACTTTCGTTCCGTCAAGTTAAGCGCTAGCTCCTATTCTGTAGATGAAGTGCCTGTGGAAGCGTTGGGGGGGGGGGGGGGGGGGGCGGGGGCGGCTAAGAACTGTCTGGCGCTGAAATAAAAATTAAAAAAAACTTGGGTAAAGAGGTTGGGGGTGGGGGGGGGGGGGGGGGGGCGGGGCTCTTGTTCGATTCGTTAGGTAGCGACAGGTATATCAAAGCAACGAGTACACTTTGTTTGCCTCAAATATCATAAGTTTTTTTTTTCTTTTTTTTTGCGTGTGTTAAAGAAATCCGTTAGGCAGTAACACAAATCCCTTATCTCCGTTACACCAAACTACAAACTCACCATTTTTTTTCAGTCGTACTTCAAGTACTAGTGCTTCCAGGACATTTAAGCAGTTTCAGCAATAGCTCGAATAAATTGATATCAGGCACCCTATAATGATAGCTTTCATTACTTCAGAAGTGCTGAGTGAAGCCCGTTAATTTGCACTCCCAGGCACGAAACGAATTCTAAAAACGTTTTCATGGACGTAAATCGAAGGTGAGAGTAGAGAAAAAGTGTTTTTGCGCACCTGGTCTTTTTATTGTTCTCGCATGAGCCCTGTCACGAATGTGTCTCGGTCGCCTTGTGTAAAGAATAATAGAACCTGGCAGTGATATCGTTATTGTGAGGTCTGGAGCAATAAGATTTTAAGTAAATGCAAACAATACCAAATTACTCAATGTTCACGACCTGAAGTGAAGAATTTGTTCCCATATTTTGGGACTGGCTACTCCAAACTCGAGGAATGAATAAGGATTATGATATATTGCCTACAATTTTGAAATTTGCGCACAATGAGTAATGCTTTGAACTATCAGCTTTCGTCTGCACCTAGGAATCCTAAAACCGTACAGTGAGAAATACAATCACGCAATAAAGTCACGAGTACAATAAACTACAGTAAAATAATAATAAAAATATGCATCAAAGAAGAGCATTGTGCTAAACTTTTTTACAGGAAATAACGTCTATTTCATTATAATACTTATTATTTGGCCGCCATTTTGGTGTCATTTAAAAAAAGCAGTTGGTATAAGCTGATTCACGAGGTCAAACATTACTTCGACAGTTCGTAATAATCCAAATGTAAAAAAAAAAAACTGGTAATCACAGAGAAACACTATCAAAACAAATTGTTACAAGTGAGAGTGTCCGTTTGGGTTGCTCGCCGACCTTTGTTGGATAGATTGCTCCGTTGGGCCTATCTTTTCCCAGTTTTTGCCTCCGGTGTAAGATTGGAAAGATTCTCCACGATGCGCGTATGGTCACTCGTTCAAAGACGTTAGCTCATCTCTGGAGTAGAATATTCTATCCAAAAGTCCCGCAAATACCTCAATTTAGGAGCTCATAGTAGCTAGAATATTACCTCTTGTCGCTTATAGAAAGGCTGCATGTTGAAATTGACCAACTCCTGCGTATACAAAAGGGGCGAGGCGTTACTTGCCTCGCGTTCTTTAAACTTGTTAGCTGGAGTAGCAGCAGACAGTTATTGAGGGTACACAGATCTTTCACTGAGACAAACACAAACATTTCGCATCCCCAGAACCCTCATTCTGCGAGACATTTTCAAGAGTAAAATGATTTATATGCTCAGTGGCGTACCAACTTGTTTTTGAGTGAGGGGGAGCCAACCAGCCCCCCCCTCCCAGGGCCGGGGACCGATGCCCTTGGTATTCCTTGGGCACCGCCGGCCAGTGTTTACCCTGCCCAGTGGCGGCTGTTTCGGGAGGGGGGGGGGGCGCATAACCATGCCTTGCCCCTCACCTCTGAGAACTGGGGGGGGGGGGGGGGCAAGCGGCCCCTTGCCCCCCCCCCCCGGTTGGTACGCCCATGTATATACTCGTATATTTTGGACGTATAATGAAGTTTCAAACGTTGTGTTTTTAACGTGTTACTCGTTGTAATAAAGTAATGAGTACATTGACCTCTTTAATCTGTATTGCAACGCAAAGTACTCGCCTTTCGAACGCATAACTTATAGTATGTAAATCTTACATCGTTCTATTTAATCCTAATTTAGATAGTGTAACTCGATGCTTTGAGTTTTTCATCCTGACTCTCGCTCTCTGTAGCGACTGCTTTTCCTTGGGCGGATGGATGAGGTTAGCTTTCAATTGCAGAAAGTAGCCGGAACTGCTAAAGCGGCAGCCAATGTTTCTTCTTTATCTCTCGTTCTCAAATATTAAAAACAAAAACGCCTCTTTTTTTATTTTTTTAAGTAGCGGACATTTTATTACAATGGTGTTTGGTGGGTTACTTCCGTATAGTCCCGTCAGAGATGTTTGTAACCTCCCATTAAAGCCGCAGTTAAACTGCTTGTTTTTCATGCAAGAGACACGAATGGTCGCTGCTGACATGGCGACAGAAGTAACTGCGGACATGTCTCAAGCATGTTTGAAGCATGTTGTTGCTTTATGCACATGCACATGATTCGAACATGTGTGCAGACAGCTTTCGCACGACCAATGTGGTACAAGATGACCTCAGACAGTGTACGCAGAGTGTCCGTTTGTGGGATGCATGGGCAGGGTGACAGCGGCGTGAGAAATTTTCAGGGAGACCACGAGACAAACCGAGCGAACCGGCGAAACTTCACTTCGTAAAATCAAAATGCCAGACTGGGTATAGTTTACGAGAAGAATTACTGGATGTCATCTACGTCGGGCGCGATCTCTGGCGCGCGAATAAATCGAAGATAGTAGCCCATGGATCCGCTTAAATGTCTGAGACTGCTCGAGACCTCTGTGCCGAGCATCACATATCCTCGAAGCATTCATTTAACGAAGCCGTGAAATTGCTACCTGCCATCCCGGACTCGGCAGCGAGCCCTAATTATGGGTCGCGGCACTTTCGCAGTGTCTCGGAGGAGGCCTCGAAAGTTGGGTACACTTTGATCGGAGTTCGTCGGACGTGTGCTAAGTTTGAACTTTCCCTAAGCTGCGCAGCGTCCCCGTAACTGTAAGTTATTTTTTTTTGCTTGTTTTGTTGTTACACGTTTCGAAACTGGGCAGCGGTTTTTGCACCAAGTGGGACGCTTGTTTGTGTCCTGGAATAGAGGTTGACACGCCAAAGTGTATGTACGCCTTTGAAACATCCGTGAGCAGAACAGCCACGTGTTTTGTGCTGTCGTCCTAGATATCATCATCGAGATCAGAATGTCTGGAAGGACCGTCAGCGCACGTTAATTTCCCTAAGCTACTGCTCCGCCAAACTGCTGCTTCAGACGCATCATCCCGACCTTTTCTTATCGAGCATATAACAAGGTGGAAAGAAGCGGTGCAGATGTTATCGAAGAAGGGGAGGGGGGGGGTAATTTAGTGTGTCATCCTCCTCCAGACCTGCCGCAAGACAAGCAAAAATAGGCGACACACTGCGTACGTGCCTCGACATGTTTATAGACGCTGAGTTTATGGCCGGCTTTGGAATAACAAAGCTCGTATTTTTGTCGACACGTTGAACCACTCACAAGCTTAAAGGGGTAAGGAAACGAAATGTTTGCCCTTAGTTTTTTGTTTAGGTGTGGTCTATGTTGTGCCAGCAATCCAGGAAGACTAGCCTAGACTAGTGTCGCTGGGCTGCCCGCAGAGGAGTAAAGAAAATTAATTTTAAAACGAATGAAAAGATCTCAAAATTGCGTCTGGTAGCGACCTGTGAAGCTCCGTTGGGTCGCCGCGCCACGTCATATGTTCCTAAACAGCAGCGCTATAGTTCGCGGCAGTATGGCTCGTTGCTCAGTGGAGTTGTACTTAGTCCTGAATGTGACTTGGCGGAGAACGCAAAAGCGTTTACCACGTTGTAGACGCGTTCGCAAGAATGGCGTCCCGACCAGGTGTCCGTGCAGTTTATGCACGTGCGGCATGCGCGTGGAGGTGGCATTGGCCAGGCTTGGAATTTCACGTGCTTCCTCACGACGAGCAGGAATATGGTGGCGGTCAGATGCCCCGTTTGCAATCGTCTATATGTTAGAGCTTCCACAGTGCTTCCGCAAGGTACATTCCACGCCATCAAGATCGCCGTTTTTTGCAGACGTCAGGTAGGAGTTTGATCTGAGGATGCGGGGACCTCCGCCAGGCCAACCAATCCCCCCCCCCCCAGACGAATGCGCCATAGAGAAATATAGCACAGTCATGTCGTTAATATGGAACCCGTTAATATGGATGCCGCCGCAACATGGGCCACAATTTTCGGGGACAGAGCACTGGGAAAATACATGCATCTTTGTCTCGTTAATATGCACAACTCATTGGAGAGTTTTAGAATAGGGGACCCCTGACTTGGGGGCCCCAAGCTCTGGGGCTCTGCCTGCGCTTGCGCAGGCAAACTCCGTTTGGGGGTTTGAGTTGGCCTTGGGGCCCCAATAGACCCTGTGCTGTCTTACCCAAGCATCAAGGAGAATGCGGGGATTACGGTGTTCCACGCGCCGCACGTGCTGGCCTCAGCAGTGGGTAACTTTCTACCAAAGCAAAAACCTAGAGACAAATCGCATCTTGCACGCTTGCGTTCGTCAATGCTTTCTTTTTTTGGTTATTTACTTCCGAATCTTTTATACACGAAAGGCGTGCGCGTGTGGCGCGTGGAGACACCAATCCTGCATTCTCCTTGATGCTTGGGTAAGACAGCAAATGGTCTATTGCTTGGGGCCAGGTTGCGTCGGCCAGAGCATGGCAACCCTTTCCGCTCGCTTCGAACAAATTCACACGTCATAACCGCTACAGAAGATTAGCCAATTTCAATGCCAATGAATGGTGCAACCGGCTTTCGCTTTGCTTTATCCGCTCCATTCACAAAGAATAGACGGTGGAGGGCTCACCCCATTTTAAAGGTGTCCCCGAGTCTGGCCGTTCCTAAGCCTAAAGAGACGCGATGGCGTATTAACATGGCAACGCATGGCTACTATGTGGCTCCGAGTGGATTTCGTTCGTGGCACGATACCTGCAGCTTGAAAACAAGTATTTCAAGGCTTCAAAGTCGCTCCAGTTCAGATCACAATAGTGCAACTGCTCGCAGAGTATGCGCGTAGCGTTCGTCTCGGTCTTGGCATAGTTGAGAGAGCCTAAATCTTCGGCTGCAGATGGTCAAAGCGCGCACGGGCATGCCAAAAATCAGTACGAGCCATACCTAAAACAGTGCGCAAGCACAGAAAGGAAGAAAATAGAACACGGGAAAGAGCGCTGACTCCCAACTTATGTATTGTGAAAGAAAAGAAAGAGGAAGCTTCAGACATGCCACCGTGCATGAAGCCCACTTGCCCACAAGGTAAAAAGAATAAAGAATAAAAACAGATACATTACTAAGTTCCAGTAGAAAAGGAGAAAACTGACATTATAAGGTCACGACAAAAAAAAAAAGATGAGAAAAAAAGGAGAAAGCAAAACAACAACCTGGGCTTCAATAAAAAGCTTCCTCTTTCTCTTTCTTTCACAATACGTAGTTAAGTCAGCATCCCTTCCCTGTGTTCTGTGTATACGCTGTTTGGGGTATGTCTCCTAAGCGCAGCTGACTCAACTCTCTGTCACTACTACGAGAACAAGCGCCAAGTGGAAGGCGCTACGAATTGGATTGTTTCGGCTACACCCAGCCAGGATGGCCGAACGGTGAGGCCGATCCCAAGGCCGGAAAATGGTGGAAGAAGGCTCCCGCGCGCGTTCGCTTCTCGATCGACGATGACATTCATGTGCTACCCGAAGTGCTGCGCCACTAACCCCATTCCAGTATTCAGGAGATGGACTTCAATTGCCGAAAGTGTCTCCGAAGCAATCCCCGGAAGAAATGTCTCCACGCGGGCCGTCCGCGACCGGGTCGACCTGCTGCTGGCACGGTTTAATATGAGGCACGCAGATTTCCCGGTGACTTTTCTGTAACGTAACGTAAAAAAAACACAAAAAACAAAGCAGGTCTGTGTGAACGCCACGGAGTAGCAATACGTTAAGGCAGGTTTCGAGACACTTGCGTTTGAGTGCGTTTGACTGCGTTGCTGGCGAGAACCGAAAGCTTGAGTCACCGGCGCATCTGCAGCCTTCGTATGAAGGCGTCGGAATCAATTCAAGGAAGATCTTCCTGGCACGCGATATGAAGAAGGGATGTCCTGGTGTCTCCGCTGCCTGTACCTGATCAAAACGCAGTCAAACGCAACTGTGTGAACCGGGCTTTACCGTAATCGCTTGGTTACGACGTCTGTTTAGGCTTGGGAACGGCCAGAATCCGGTACGATGCTTGGAAATGGGGCGAGTCCACCACTCATTCTTTGTGACCAGCGCAGATGAGGACAAAGCAAGAAGCAAAGCCGGTTTGCACCATTCATTGGCAATGAAATTGGCTAATACTGCGCCGACCATGGCCAATTTGCTCCGAAGCGGCAGGCGGAAAGAGGCGCCGCCATGTTGGCCGTACAGCCCGGCCCCAAGCAGTTAGGGGGGCCCCACGCTGTTTCATCCAGGAATTTCTGCGTTGGGTGCGCTGCGCTAACCCAAGACCCCAAACGGGTTTGGGTTCTGCGCATGCGCAGTGCTAAGCCCTATTTTTTGGGGCCCCAAGCGCCGCTGGAACCCTGTTAAAACTCTCTATAACTGTCGTCAACTACAGGATGGGCTAAAGCAAGCTGCGCCTACAGCGTCGTGCGTGTGACCGAGGATGGCCCCTCAATTCGCAGATAATTTCATTGGTGCACATGATAGCCTGGTATTTGAGGGCGTGCCTCTGTTTGACCAAAGAGTAAAACACAGTTCAGAGACAGTCGGCAGATGGGTCTTGCTTGCCGTTTCAACTGGTGTTACCTCTCTATTGGCGCATAAGCCACATTAAAGTGTCGTTTCAGCGCAAATGTTTCGCGTTTAATAATTTTCACTGTTGAATAGTTCGTTCGTTGTCCACAATGGCTGTGCGAAAAGGCAGGCGTGCCGCGTTTGCGTCATCACAAACCCTATTCTATAAAGACGCTGCGTGAGTGTCGTTGCGTTGGGTAACCCAAAGCGTTGGGTTCCCCAAAGCGTTGGGGCCCCTATTCTAACACTCTCTATTATGGAAGATTTTTTTACGGGAACGGAGGCGTCCATATTAACAAGACATCACTGAACTACGTGTAAAGAGCGGACACGTCCATAGGCCCCGGCGGCCCAATTCAGCGTCAAGCGATCACTCCCGTATGGCCATTATAGTCCCTAGTTGGAGTGTCGAATGGATGGATACACGCATAACAGCTGGTCAGATGAATGAATAGATTAAAGGCGAATTCTGTGGTATTTTTGTATCCGGCAGTAGCATGCGCCCTCTAGTTTAACGAGTCAGTGTTATTGTAACTATCATGGTGTTTGTTTAAAATATAATTGTTTTATAAGCATACCTAATTGTACTGCAGAAGAAAAGTCATTCCGCGCTACATATAATTCAAACTGACCGCACACCGAAAAGGATATTTTCACATTTGTGCTCTCTTGAAGGGACGACAGGGACGACACCAGGGATTGACACACAAAAGTATTTATTTTTGTAACTATGACAAGCAAAACAAACATCAACTCTGAAGACAAGGAGTGATGTATGTTAATCATACATTACAAAGATAAGAATACAAATGCAAAATGTATGAATAACGCGTCAACAGTGCAACACTGGAAAAAAAGTACTGTATTACAGCGAGACTTACAACGACAAATGCAATATGATGAAGGGCATTTAAAGAAATTACCGTCCAAGTTCCATGAAAAGCGCTTGCACATATGACCATGTGACTAATACGGCAACGATAAAGAACAATCTGGCCCGGAGGCTTCTAAATTCAGTGACCGAATGCAAATGCCCGTCAACAAAGGAACTACAGTCACAATAATTCTTACGTATAGCGTATACCAATCACCACAACGGACGAATGACTAGAAACCCGCACGAGACAACAAGCCGCGGAACCAACTCAACCGACACAACGAGGCAAGAGACACAGACCAAGCAGTTGAAGTGTCCGCCCTCCGTCGAGTCCACGACTTCGAAGCCAACCGTCGCGCCGCAGCCATAGCCACAGCCGTTGAAGTCGTTTTTGAAAGTTTTAAAAGTTCGTAATAAATTTAAAAGTTTACTCTATACAACGAAGTTATTTATTAATATTATACATCTGACAAATGTTAAGAATAAGTAGCACTGTTGCGCCTACTAACGGTCAGTATAGGTCCCTAACTCCTGGGCCGCGAAACGGCTTGAGGGGCCACTCTTTACGTTGTACTATATTTCTCTATGGATGCGCTGTGAGTAGCACGCTCAGTGAAAAAGACTGTTTGCAAACATGGCGTCCCGACTGGTGCCCCCATGCGTGCAGCGTGCGTGCGTGAACGTAGCTTTGGCAGGCTTAAAGCTATCACATGCTGGTTCACACGAGCGAGAACATGGCGGCGGCCTGATGCCTCGTTTGCAATCGTCTATACTCTATACCTCACATACGTAGCTTGCGGGTGTCGCCGTTGCTGCGTATACTAACGGGTATTTGTACTTACCGGTTCTCTCGAGCTCCTACTTCCGCTGTGTGCAAACTAACACGGTGGAGCGAACGCTCGTGGCACATAAAATACCGGCATGGCCACACGAATGCCGTTACGGGCAAGTCCTCGGTGATTACTGCCAGGCGAGATTGTCACGCGTTCACGCCACCGAGCGGCAAGGCTCGCAACTACAGCACCCTCGGCCGTGCATGAACTATTGACGTCACTCGCGAGTCATAACAAGCTTCTATTTCATCATTTTGAAGTGTGTGATCGTTCTGACCAAATTAACTGGCACAGACTCAAATGCAGGCAGGTTTAACTCGCGGTTTCAATGCGGACATATTTCTTAAAAAGTCGTTAATATATATATATACTCGCATGAAACAATTACGATTCTACCACCGCGCCAATAATGTAGGCCCGAAGCTGATTATTTCGCAACGTAAAGAAATCGTTAAAAGGGATCAAACCTAAGTTTACAAATTTGCAGCTGCCCCTTACATTTACTCTATACTAACTAGCTAAGGATTACTCTTTTTCGTTTTTTTAATACTCGACGAGAGAATTAAGTGGCGTCATTTTTCATCATTCAGCAGTGGTACGTGAATAACCTATTTCAAACCCGTGTTTCTGCTCCTTAGCGTACATATCTATTTTAAAATTAAAATTAAAACATGTATTTTCTTTTAAATCAATTCAAAATCCGCATATCTTTGTTGTTTTTCTCATTCATTTAGATTTTCGTATTGCCATATTCGCTAAAAGTGCATCGTCACGCCGTTCGCTCGTCTTTGTACGTTTCTTCTCGCCGGCTAAACCAATCACGCACAGAACAAAAAAAGTGCATGATCACGACGCCTTCACGGTGCGTGGTTGCTTCATTCGGCGACAGCAAACGCACAAAGACGACGGGCGCCATGACGATGCGCTTTTGAGGCTGCACGACTGACTCCATCCGAATCGGCTTTGGATTTCTTCACGGGCAACTGACGTCACGTGACCTCGCGTCACGTGACCTGGTCACGTGACCTGCTGTGCCCCGCGCCGGTACCGGTGGTCCGCGCATAAAATCCGTAACGTAGGTTTTCTTTCTAGGAACCCTCGGTCCTTCTCCTGTTATAGAAGGGCTGCATGTACGCTGGGGCATTTCCAATTACCAAGCTAAATTGTTACAATGAAAGAAAAGCGTGAGCAATAACAACAGCAACCGTGCTGTATCAAACGTTGACTGCTCTAAATACAACAATTAGCACGAAGCTGCAGCCACAATGTTAAGTTGTTTCGGAGTAGGCTGGATACAGATAACCTCCCGGGGCAACTGTCTCTCTTTATTACCTATTCGTGCTTTCACAACGTAGTACATCCTCTTATAACGCACCACTATGATTGACGACATAACTTTATTACTTTTTTTATTTTGGTGTTTCTTCTTTGTATTTATATATTTTATTGAATATTTTAACACTCGTATCCGGAATTTTTATGGCTTCTAAGAAAAAAACATTTATTCTTTTTTTTTCTTTTTTTTTTCAGAGTTTCCTAGGTTAGGACAAAGAAAGGCTTTCTTTAAACGCGCTTCGTGGAGTGTCCTTTTTTTTTTTTTCAAAAAGGGCAAACGGTGTTTTTTGAAGCGTAACTTGCGGCATGGCTTGACCTCCCTCCCCCTTTCTCTTTTCCTGGCCCTTGTACAACCGCACATAAACTAAACGAGAAACCCGAAAACACATAAATAAAAAAAATAAGAAAAGCTTGCCTTTACAAATCCTAAATAACGATCCCAAATTCTGGAAGCCTATCCTTTACTTTTTCCTTGTTCTAGCTTTGAGGCGCCAAAGACTCGTAGAGTCCAGTCATTTTTTTTTTTTGTATGTGTTTAGTACGGACGTTATACAGGATATCGCCACTGGTCAAATGTGTCTTCCTTTTTTATTATTATTATTTTGTACCGTCGTTGCTTCAGCGGCCGTTCGGGAGTTTATATCACGCACTGTACGATGCACGCACAAGCATTTTTTTTTCTCGCTTATGATTTTGTTTTAAGCTTTCAGGAAACTCCAGTTATAAACCGATGCTTTACGACTGCGCATTCTTGCAAGCTGTTCTCTAAGCGCAAGTATTCGTGTGTGTGTGTCTGTGTGTGTGTGTGTGTGTGCTGTGCGTGCGTTGCGTGCGTGCGTGCGTGTGCGTTTGCGTGTGTGTGTGTGTGTGTGATCGGACAATAAATTTATGCTTTAACGTTGCTGCTAATTTTCTTCTTCGCTATTGGGAGGGCGGAAAGGACTGGGAAGCCGTCCTTCAAGAACAGAATAAATACACGCTGTATACGCTTCTCAAAGGAATCCTGATTCGGAAACTTCGTCCTTCTGATCAGCTACCTTCTGCTGTCCATGCTGCAAAAATCTCACTGAGAAATAACTCAACGTGGTGTCAAGTAGGCCTTACACACCACAATCCGAGTACGTTTCCTAAACTTTATTTTCTTCTTTTCAATGAAATTTGTCGTTACAAACGAACCGATGAAGGTTACCCTTCTTGAATGCCTGTTATCTTGCTGTAGGCTGTCGTCCTTTGTCTACTGTCCTTAAACTGAGATATTCTTTTCATTCCTTTTTAATTTCACATTAGCCGTGACACTACAGACTTAACGTATAGACTTCGTCAAACATAAATACTCACTTCGTATATCAAAACTTACCTCCGATTTACAGCGGATATTAAAACAAACAAAAGCTAACACCGGAAAACGAGGGCATCCCTATTTATTCCTAAATGTATTAGGCTCGGAACAAATCAGGTAATATTCCACGCTGAGCTCAATCGCTTAAACATTAAAGTTTTTATTGTTCTTATTTGCACTTTTTTTTTTCTCGACGCTTGTATAGAGCCCAATGCTCTGAGCGCGTTAAAGTGATACGTCTTTCTTGCGTAACGTGTCGCATTCACATTTATTTAAATATCGCTCGGCAAAATATTCATCCGGATAAGCACATTATTCCGCCCAGGAAATCGTTTTCCAGTAGCGACGAGAGTTCAAAGTTATTAAACATGCACGAGCTCTTGCGCAATGCCGAGTGTGAGAGCAAAAGGCGCGTGCCGTTTCACGTTAGAAAAAATCTTCCGATATTTGCTTTAAATTCATTGTTGACAGTCTGTCAAAGTCTGGGATCACCGGAAATATCAGTCGGCTATTCTTCATAACACAACTCCGAGACTGCGGGTAAGCAAAGGAAGACACACACACACACACACACACATAACAGAACCCCGAGTCTGCAATCTTTTGGTTCTGTTTTCTTTTTCGATCTTCACGAGCTTGTTTGCGTCCTGAATTTCCACTATTCTCAGCTCTTTTAATTGTTTTTAACCGGCTGTTGCACCCTGTAGTCAACGGTTAGATTTGTATACCCGGCTTGCACGTACGTCTCATCAGTGGCCATTCTGCTGGCATTGCTGCAAAGCGCGTGCGTTCTGCGCATGTATTTAGCGCAATTCGATTTCTTTTTTCGACAAGAACAAGTGGCGATTGGTTACCAGCAGGGTGCGATGCCGTCACGTGCAAAGCTGTGATTTTGGAATTACGATCATTCTAACCGGCCTCTACCTTGCCAACGGCCAAATAAATACTACTGCTAAAAAAGAAAGCAGCAAGAGCTATGGGAAGATTTCGCCTGAATAAAACAAAGCACTACACGTTGTCAACGCTATGAATAAAAAAACGTGTCTAGACGGCATAGAAAAATGTTGTGTCAGCCATCCCAGCCGTGAGTGGGATGGCTGCACAACATTTATGCAGCCTGTAATAAGCTCGCATCTTATGCTTCAAATACGCTAGCTTGTAATGAAAACGTAATTGCCGATTGTTTCTATAAAAAAGCAAATATGTTATACTGTGAAAAGTTGTGGTGCTATGAAATGCCCAGAATTATATCTGCGCTGCAGAAGACGATTTGACCAGTGCAATGGATTTAACGAACCTGGGGTCTTTCACTGGGTTCCGGAAGAAATGTCCCCGGAAAAACTTCGCAAAAAAATGTCCCCGGAAAAATTTTCATGGAAAAAAAAAAGTCCCCGGAAAATATGTCCCCGGAAAAAAAGGCCCCACGTGGAAAGTAGGAAAAATGTCCCCAAAGGGCTCTCTATCTCTAGTTTTCCCCGATTCTCATGGCCTTCGGGCGGTCCTGTCATTACCCGGTCACAATGACCTGACCCACCTAATGGTAAAAAGGGAGATTGGAAGTCGCACAAAGCCACCGAGGTAATCTATTGTGGGGTATTTTGAAAACCAAATTATTGTTTGCCAAAGCCAAATTATTTTATTTTGTGTGTGTGTTTTTTTTCATTTTGAAATAAACATTTATAACACTTTTAGCCAAAAAGCAAATTATTGTGTTCGGGAAAATTTGAGAGCTACTTGTGTACCATTTCAAAATAGGTAAAGCCCGCGACGCTGTTAGCCGGAACAAGCGATCGCTGGTTATTAGAGAGTTTTAGTAGATCCGTGTTTTCGGGTCACGCTATTTGTGGCAGGGAGCTCGCGCCGCCGCTTCGATGCATGCTCTGAAGCGCGCGACCGTAGCTGGCAGCGGGCCTTTGAAAGCGATCTGCCAAAGCTCCCTATTGTTTCTTTTTTCCTCGTAGAAACGAAAGGTTGTCATCAAAGTTATCATAGGCACTGAAAGTGCTCATTTGGGGATATAATGCAGACGGTAAAGATTTCGTTCCCACTTATACTCTTTCTAAGTAAAATGTGAACATGCGCCGATGTCGTGTTCGCGCTAACAGTGTGGCGATGTGTACCTCGGGGAATCGTGTATTTCCTTATTTGTAGGGGCCGTGTTTTGTTGCTTCGCCACAGGTGCCTTTTTCCCAAGGGCATGTAAGGGACCGCCCGAAGGCCGCGAGGATTAGGAAACCCAGGATGAGAATTCTATGGGGACATTTTTTCCTACTTCCCCCATGGGGCCTTCTCTCCGGCGACATTTTGTCCGGGGACTTTTTTCTCGGGACATCTCTTCCGGGGACATTTTTTCCGACACCCTTTCTACATGCATCACGCAATATATCCTTTCGATAATTCGTTCTGTGTAGTTGCTCAAATTGCAGTAGAACTGTGTTACATAAATGGCGCTAGAAATAAAAGTATACAAGTTTAACGGACACCGTCACGCTTACACGTCAACGGTCGACGGGGTGTGTTCGTCGGCGCAAAATTCTTCTTTTTTTTTTACGATTCGTTTTAGTTTTGATGGTGACAATAAAACAACTGGTCGGCTCGAAGGATGCTGCCCTGAATAAAACGTAATAAAAATTACTTCATCATAGATCACTTGTTCCAGTTACGTTTTGCACACTTTACACTTTACACGCGCGCCCGATTACAGCCGCCATGGCTGACCTTTTCTTACCTTACCGAGATGCCGAGCCACTAAAGCGGGTGTTGGCGAGCCTCCACAAAAGGCCTATGCTGGGGAGAAGGACACAGTAGAATCTAAAAAGGCAATAACCTGTCCTGATGTAGTAATGATGAAGTGAGGTAAACAGGGAAAGAGAAACAAGAACTGAGGGTCGGTTATGGGCGGCACCCATGCACAGCTACTGCAAAGCGTCTATATCAAGAGTTCATTCATGCGACGTGCCTGCCCAGTCATATGGATTATTTCAGCAGTCTTCTCTTGCCTCTATTATAACTAAAGTCACTGGATCCTTGGAAGATAGAGTCAAGGTCTATGGTCGTCATTTTGGTCCATGGAATGATCAGTTTCTCCTTGAGCTCTCCAGTAGTGGTGAGCGGTTCTGGAAAATTTGCGGTGGCACGTTGCTTTTAAAGACATTTCTGTAAACCGTGATTTTGTTATCCTCACACCTTCGAAAAAAGTGCATTTCTTAGCATCGCTAACCACGCGCAGTGTCGGTGCTTTTACGACATTAAAAAAATAATGCATCCCTGTCGTGAAATACGCAGGAAGCACAATAACATTTAAATAGATCTGTGGAGATAAGCAATATTGATAAGTTGATTGTATATGCAGTGCCAAAGACGCTTACTTCGACTTGATTTTCGCGAGGACATAGTTTTCGAGAATATCGGGACTTAAGTATTAACGAAGGAAAAAAATGGTTTCGCGGTAACGAATACATAGCAGGTCACTACAAATCGCGAAGTTATGTGGACCGAAATATTCCCGAAACCCACGCTTTCCAAAATTCGTGATATATTGAGCCCGCGAAAATAAAGTTCGGGACTTTTTTTCGAAGCTTCGCATATTTAAATGAAACAAAATGACAATTGCCACGGCAACATGCAGATGCCGTTCCGCCAATCGCCTTGCGAGGTTTTGGTCGTCCGTATGTTATAGAATGTGCTTGTGTCCCTGCTAGGAGGCAGGGAAGGCAATGGCGCTATTCTCCCGGGATACGCGGTGGCTTTCACTGTATTCCGTGCGTTCAGTGATACGTCGAAGCTCCTGTCATGGAACCACACATGTGCTCGTCAGCCATGTTTATTGCAAGAGCCCCGAACCGCGCTAGCGCCACTGGCCACCTAGCGGGAGCCAACAGAAACAGCTACAATGTCATATTGTAACATCCCCTTTCTTTTGGGAGTGTCGAATTAACAGTTTCTTAAGGTACATAGTCCTTCAGATAGTTCGGTACTCGGCGTTCACGAACTGGTCGGGTACTTGGGCTGCTTGGACCCCCTGATGTTGCCTTCACCGGATTGGTCTGCGGCTCGGCGACACAGCTGTCTCCTGCTGGGCCTTCATCCTGATGGTGGCTTTCGGTCTCGTCGTTGTCCACATCGGTTTCTTCGTAACCATTCCATGTTGGGGCTGGTACCTTCCGCAGGAAGACTCTATTTCGCCGAAGCACGTTTCCATTCGTTTCAACATCATACGATCTGTTCTTTGCCCTGTGCACGATTACTCCCTTGTCCCATGTGCGTTTTCCTGTAGGTTGGATGCGCACATTGTCTCCTTGGTGTAGTGGCGGTAGATCTTTCGCCTTTGCATTGTAATGGTTCACCATTTTGGTCCTCAATAGTTGTTTTTCACGCTTGCAGTTGATGATCCGTGGACGTAGCAGCATGGTCGTGGTAGGGAGGGTGCTTCGGGTTCTCTTTCCCATCAGTAGCTGCGCAGGGCTGGCATTTAGTCCTTGTCTCGGAGTGTTCCGATACTCCAGTAGTGCTGGGTAAGGGTCACTTCCATCCATCATTGCTCGCCGTAGTATCTTCTTTGCTGTTTTTACAGCAGCTTCAGCCATGCCGTTGGACTGCGCATGTCCTGGGCTCGATGTCACGTGTTCGAAGTCCCATTCCCTTGCAAACTTTGCAAACTCTTCACTCGAAAATTGCGGACCATTGTCGCTCACAAGAACTGATGGACTGCCATATCTTGCAAAGTGCGCTTTCATTTTCCTGATAACCGCGGCTGATGTAGTCGATCGCAGTTGGTCTACTTCAAAGAATCCACTGTAGTAGTCTACGATCACAAGGAATGTTTTTTCTTTGCATTCCATGAGGTCTGCACCCACTCGCTCCCATGGTTGGCTTGTCATAGGGTGGGGCTTCAGAGTTTCCTTCTGTTGTCTGTCGGAGTGAGCTTGGCATATCTCACATGCCGTGATGTAGTCTTTCAATTCCGAGTTCATCTGTGGCCAGAATACACATTCTCGTGCTCTTCGAAGTGTGCCTTCCACGCCCATGTGCGATGCATGAAGTTTCTTCTTGATCTCGTCGCGCAATGTAGCGGGCACGACAAGTCGCTGTCCTTTGTAGATGATGTTACTTTCAACAGTTAGTTCGTCCCGAAAAGTGAAGTAGGGCTTCTCCTCCGGTCGGACGTCGCGCTTCGTGTCAGGCCATCCTCTTAGGATTGTTGTTTTCACTCTCTGTAGGACTGGGTCTTTGAGTGTTGCCTCCTTGATCTTCTGTATTGTCTCTGCTGACATTGGGAGGTAGTTCACAACGTTGACATCAGCAAACTGTTCTGGCGTTCCAGTCTCTTGTAGATATGCCCTTGACATAGTGTCCGCCAGGACGAGCTCTTTCCCTGGTCGGTACTCTATTGTGATGTCATACCTTTGAGTCTGGAGGAGCATTCCTTGCAGTCGTCTGGGGACCTGATCTAGTTGCTTGCCAGAGATTGACTGTAGAGGCTTGTGGTCCGTGATGACTCTCGTATGGCGACCAAAGGTGTACTGATGAAATTTGCCCAGTGCAAAGACCACTGCCAGCATCTCCTTCTCGATTTGTGCGTATCTGCACTCTGTTGGAGTCAGAGCTCTGCTTGCAAACGACACAGGTTGTCCCTCTTGAAGGAGGGCGGCTCCCAATCCCTTTTCGCTTGCGTCGCACTGCACTGTCAGTTCCTTCTTGGGATTGTAGTAGGCGAGGATCGGAGCTGTCATGACCAGCTGTTTTGCTTCCTGGAATGCTTGTTTCTGCTCCTTTCCCCATGCCCATGGCTCGTCCTTGTTGGTTAGTCTTCTTATGGGTTCCAAGATCTGCGATATCTTTGGTAAGAACCTTGCTAAGTAGTTGATCATACCGCACAGTCTCATGACTCCTGGGACATCTGTCGGTGATGGCATATCCTTGATGGCTTTCACTTTTTCTGAATCCAGCCTCAGCCCATCCTTTGTCAGTTGGTGTCCCAGGAAGACCATCTTGTCTCTTTTGAACTCAGTCTTTGTCTCGTTAAGCCTGATGCCAAGCGTCTGGCATCGCCGCAGCAGGTTCTCAAGATTGCGATCATGATCACGCTCTGCCTCTTCCGTGCTGGCTCCTACACCACATACCAGGATGTCATCTGCAACACAGTGGACACTCTTCAGGCCGTCCAGCGCTGCTTGTAGACGCTTTTGGAAGATCTCACTGCTCACCGCAAGTCCAAACGGAAGCCTTAGCCATCTGTAGCGACCTGCTGGGGTTTGGAATGTTGTTAGCATGCTTGACTCTTTGTCTAATACACACTGCCAATATCCATCTCGGAGATCCAGCTTTGTGAAGACCTTTGCTTTCGCTAGCTCCGGCAAGATGTCGTCTAAGACGGGGAGTGGATGCCGTTCTCTTCCTAGTGCTTTGTTGAGTGCTTGCGGGTCTATGCAGATTCGCAAGTCGCCTGCCTTCTTTGTTGCGATCACCATGCGGCTCACCCATGTCGTCGGCTCTTCCACTTTTGTTATGACGCCTCTTTCTTCCATCTGTTGCAGCATCGTTGCAAGTTGGGGTTTCACACTGACCGGCACTCTGCAGCCTGTCACTGCTTTTGGTTGTGCTTCTGGGTCAGTGACCAGATGGACTTTTCCTGGGAGTGTTCCTAGGGCTGATCCAAACACGTCTGGGTACCTCTTGACAATATCATTTCTGGTGGCTACACTTGCTGTTCCCTTTTCTACCTTTGCCACCAAGCGATAATCGATGGCAATGAGGCCCATCTTTTCTGCTGTTTCTCTCCCAACAAGAGGTGTGAGCTCTTCGTCCACGACAATGAATTCCACCTTGTGTTTCTTGCCATTCTTCGTGGTAGCATCCAACTTGCACTTTCCTGCTGGAGTCACTGTGCTGTCATTCCACATTCTCAGAGTTGTTCTTGTAGGCACAATCTGTTCAGGTCTCACATCCTTGCTTGTGATGACGTTTACAGCAGCACCACTGTCGACTTGAAATTTCAACTCATTGCCGTTGATGCGCAGTGTTGTGAATATCGATTTCTTTGTGTCACTCCTGCTTATGGCCAGGATCTCTTCGTCTGAGCTCTCGCTGGCTTCCACATTTGCCACATTCTTGGCTCTACACTGTGCTGCAAAGTGATTCTTTCTCTTGCACTTGTTGCACGTTTTCTTCCACGCCGGGCACGCTTGCTTCGTTCTCTCATGGTTCCCGCCACAGTATCCACAGTTGTGCTGCTGCGGTGTCTGTTTTGGCGGCTTTTTGGAGTTGACTCTGTGACGCGTTTCCTTCACGCCATGCACGCTGTCGGTCGGGGTAGCTCCGTTCTTGAATGCCTTCAGTTGAGACTTCGTCGTCTCTTGTGCCAGGCAGATTTGCACCACCTTTTCAAGCGTCGGGTTATCGATCTTCAAGATGTCGGCGCGCGCTTTTTCATCGTTAGTACCAACGACAACTTGGTCTCTGATCATTTTGTCCCGCTCCGCCCCAAAGTTGCAGTCTCTTGCTTTCAATTTGAGATCCGTAAGAAAACTTTCGAACGTCTCTTGTTGTTGAGTACGGCAGCGGAACACATACCTGGAGTAGACTTCGTTTTGCTTCGGCGCAAAATGGCTGCCCAGTTTCGTGAGCACGTTTTCGTAGTCGAGCTCTGGGTGTGGTCGTGCCGTTGTCGGAGTTCCAAAGTCGATTGTGTTGTAGGCATCGAGTAGCGCTGGACCGCCGACAGTTAGAAGTATAGCCACCTTCTGTTCGTCCGGCTTGCTTGCCGTTTCTGTAGCCTTCAGATAGAAGTTGATCGCCTGCTTGAACGCCCGCCACTGCTCGGCGGCGTTGCCGGATGCGGAGAACTTCGGCGGTGGTGCCAGTCTCTCCATCACTTCTTTATCGGGGCACAGATGGTCAGCGACTCACTCGTTTTCCTTTTCTCAACGTTTAGGATCGACGATGACCACTTCTGACACCATGTTCATTGTTTGTCGACTCCTGTCAAGGAACCA
>JAZHYW010049213.1:0-12009 GCA_037355805.1 Ixodes ricinus | reverse complement strand
GAATGAACAGTTAATAAAAAGTTGCACAGATAGGTAAGTCACCTATCTGTGCAACTTTTTATTCTTCAATCAACGTATTTGCGGCTTTTTAGAAGCCACAAAAAAATGGGTGTCATATTTCTTTTCTATTTAAATATTGAGTGTGTGCCTTCGATGACCCTAGACTTTGATTATATTTGGTGGTTGTGTCTTAACCATAAAAAAACGGCACGTGACCACGTACAAGAGAGTGAGCGCGACTCCAACCGGCCATTTCTCGATCGGCGGTTTTCTTGCGGAAAGAAAACGAATTCCAAGCCGCAAATTGTGTTCTGGATAGTTGGGCTCTCAAATTTCATGTACAAATAAAAACCTTGGTGAGCATAAGTATACTGTCAGTGTCCCTTTAAGGCGGGCGTTCGAGGCTGGCGATTGCACGCTTGGCTAAATATTTATAACCATACACCGACACGCGGTCGTGTTAGTAAGAAGGCATGTAGCTGGGCTAGTTCTGTTTGGTGAGAACAGCGCAAAAAGACGTCTGTGTGTTTCTTCGTCCTGGTCCGACGTCTTTTTTGCGCTTTTCCTACCAAACAGCGTGAGAGTAAAGGCTAGGAATTATACTTATCTAGCAAAATTGGTCACTTAACACATGAACTGGTGCAAGCATATTGCAAGGGCAGGCCGATCTCGCGGTGCCGAAATCCGCAACCTCGGCAGTAGCGAAATGTGGCCGTCCACGCCAGTACACCGCAGATAAACTAAGGGAGCGGAAGAACGACATTCATGCTCTTGCATTCACAACTCGCGAGAAGTGCTTTGGCGTCCTCGAAATTTTGTTTTGAATGATCCAGAAGGTTATCAGTTCACGCGCTCTCACTGCATACGTTTTCGATGTCGGTATTCGTTGTGTCAGAGCCACTCAATTCCTCAGTGTGGCGAACAAGTTGAGCGGCCTTGGTCGCCGTCATTGTACATTGTATCCGCAGTGTAGTGGTGTACTCATACTCGTGGAGGAGGCCTGATTGTGGCGTTTATTTCAAAGTCGTGAAGCTGATCGATCCACAGCCATCATCGTTGCTAGCGTCATCGGTTTCGGTTCAGCCCATTGGTTCAGCTCTCAGCCATCGTTACTAAAACACTTAGTTGGGAAACTCACCCTTGAAACACGTACCGCTCGCGTCCACCGAGACCAAACTAAGTGAGGGGAAACGTTACTAGAACCACTCAGTTGGGAAACTGCCATAGAGACTGCTCTGAAAAAGTGGCACCGATCCGTCCACGAGAACCGAGCTAATGGCGATCACAACGCCGCCATTTCTCCCGCAGCGGCCAGTCGAGGAACTCCACGTGACTTCTATTTTCATTGTGATCGGCCATTTTGGGGCCAGAACAGATACTGTGAAAGGGGCTCCGAGGTACCGCCCCCGTCTCCCAAGCGGACGCGCCGCGGAATACTACTAGGTTAATATGCACCTAGCTCGGGACGCGCTACCTGAAATCACCGGTGAGGCACGGTTGTATAAAAACAATATTAATTGTACTGCAAAACTTGCAAACTAAAGATTTTAGAAAACAACACGCGCCCTTCATTTTGTGCTAAACTCCAATAAGCGTTACTACAAAAAGAGTTTTTTTTCGTTGGTTTTTACGCAAAAACATGCTTTCTAAAAGCATCAAGGCGACTACAGTTAAGACAAATGATACAGAGTGGCGCTGTTGTCGCATTTAGCTCGGTCTCGGTAGACGCCAGCGGCCAGGTTTCAACGGTGAGTTTCCCAGCTGAGAGTTCTAGTAACGTTGGTGAGGGGCTTTAAACTAAATACGATAAGAGCGCCACCCTTTAGCAAGTAGTCAAAACATGAAAGTTCATTTATATTGCTACTGAGAGATGGCAATGCGAGATGGCGTTACCGGCCCTTGCGCGACTCGACGATCAACAAAAAAAACGTTTAATCACCACCACCGACCTGAACGAATACATGCAGCCGTGCAGTTCCCGGAGTGGCCGTTGCGAAAGAAGTGGCGACGTTTCGATCGCCATTAGTTCGGTTCTCGAGTACGGATCGAAGCCACTTTTTCAAAGCAGGCTCTATGGCAGTTTCCCAACTGAGTTGTTCTGGTAGTGGTAAGTTGTAACCAACGTTACTAAAACACTCAGTTGGGAAACTCGCCGTTGAAACCTGGGCCGCTGGCGTCCACCGATACCGAGCTAAATGCGACAACAGCGCCACCCTTTATCATTTGTCTTTACTGTAGTAACCTTGAGCTTTAGAAAGCATGTTTTTGCGTAAAAACCATCGGAAGAAACTCTTTTTGTACTAACTTTTATTGGAGTTTAGCACAAAATGAGGGGCGCGTGATGTTTCAAAATCTTTAGTTTGCAAGGTTTTGCAGCACAATTAATATTGTTTTTTATACAACCATGCCTCAGCGCTGATTTCAGGTAGCGCGTCCCGACCTAGGCGCATCCTAACTTCGATAGTACTATGTGGCGTGTCCGCTTGGGAAACGGGGGTGGCACCCCTAACACCCTTCGACTGTCGCTGTTTCGGCTCCAAAATGGCCGACTAAAGCCAAAACTGGAGTAACGTGCAGTTCCTAGAGGGCCACTGCGGGAGAAATGGCGGCGTTGCGATCGCCATTTGTTTGGTTGGCGAGTACAGATCGGTGCCACTTTTTTCAGAGCAGGCTCTATGGCAGTTTCCCAGCTGAGTGGTTCTAGTAACGTTGGTTGTACAACGTTGGGTTGAGCAGGCAGTGTGTTATGAATTTGGACGTGAAATGACGATGGTTTGGTTTTACTGAAAAAAACGTTCAAAGCAGGAATTTTCATTCTATTTTTAAATTATTTTATTCTTGTGCATTTCAATATGATAATCTTAGTAATTCAAGCATAGATTTCAATCGCCACCACTGCGCTACCATCATCATCATGAAGTAAAAGCTCAGGGTGGCATGTCCAACGTTAAGCATGTCAACTGAAGTGGAAAACCGCTGATTCTGAAATCCGGCGATCCGGTGCTTCCCCTTTTGCAAGGAATTGACGGTGCTTTTAAATGTATTTATTATCTTTTCTTGGCATTGTTGACTTATATCTGAAAGCGCTACGTCTTCAATAGCGTTAGTTTGCTTTCGAAGCCACTCAACACTCCCCTTGTAGTGGAGCGTGTGCTGCGCAGTAAACTGAAAAAGCAGTCATGGCTAGAAAATGGAAGTACGATTTTCTTTTGCTTAGGGAAACTTCACGGTCACATAATCCTACATGATTTTACGTTGAGCAATGAAAGTGTTGCGGCACTTCCATCACTCGAAGAGGTCGTCGATTCCAGAACAGAAAGAAAGCCAGGCGAGGTTCGTATGCGAGAAGTGGGCACACCATGGCTGTTGCACCGAGATCGACAACTTATCAGCACGTCCGTCGTGCGACACAGCTGAGAGGCACCACTAAAGTAGTGACTAATTTATTTGGCTTTTTTGTAGTCATATATGAAGATTGTCGCGTGCTCAGGTGCAGTCGTCATGCATGTGGCCGGAACATTGATAAATTTTAGTTTATAAAGAGTAAACTGTCGACGTCCTCTGCAAATAAATCTAAGCTGAAAATAGCCCTCTAAAGGTGAGATGCATGTAACAGTCGCGAAGAAACATCTTAAATTAAAGCCGCGTGGTCTTATATGAACTTACAGAAAGCAATGATGTTTTATATCTGTAAGCGGGCTTGCTTTGCGTATTTCTAACCGTTGTTATATACACCTCGGAATTTTCTGGGCCTTCTCTTCACCGTAATACTGCATTTTTTTAAAAAGTTTGCTACAGTTTCGTTGTTTGCAACAATGCAGATGGCTGGAAGCCTGTGTTCGGATGATTGTTACTACTAACCTTTACGACACTTCTTACAGAATCTCCCAAATAGAATTTACGACATGCTTTCAATCTGTTTTCATATGCATGGATGCAGTACCAATCGATAAATTTGGCTCTTTGCGAGTGCAATAGTGCACTGTTTTATGCACACTGCTGTAAGTTTGTGGGGTCTTGTCAGCCCCCTCTCGTCGACAACCGGACTCCGGCGCCTGAGGACTCGTTTTCGGATGCCGCCGTCGCGAAGGCGGCGCCTTTGAAGCTTGGTGCCCGAGTACCTCCTCCCTCGGGACCTATCTTGAAGACGTTGACGGTGTCGGCGGTGGACATCCTAGGAACCCCCTCCCGGACAGCGTCAGCGCCCGAGGCCCTGCACGTGCTACGGCAGAGCCGGACGAGCGAGAGACCGCCCACGATGGGAGACAAGAGGCTCCCGCCTGTCTGGTGCGCGGTGGCAGCGGGAACAATGGGGAAAGCTTGGACGACGGGAAATAGGAAAGGGACTCTTGTGCGGGAACGGGCCACGACGGACGTTTGCGCGGGTGCCGACCGCGACGTCGGCTCGGGCGACGGCCCGGTGACGAGGTCCGGACTTAGACCCCGGATACGACCCTCGACGGCGACGTCCCCAGGATGCGGTTTGGACTGGCACAGCAGGGACGATCCGCATGCAGCAAACAGTGGCGGCGCACCCCTTCCAGGCTTCCTCGATCACCTCTCCCGATCCCGAAACCCCCCAGCAGAATGTGAGTGGAATAAACCCCTTCTGCCGAGAGCTATGCGTTGCTGTGTCACGTTCATCCGGAGACAGGGGCCCGGGGAATCGGACGAGAACCCTACCAGTTTCAGGTTCACATGAAGTTCAACGTTCCAAAGCAGATGTTTCTGGTGATCGCCCCGTACTTACTGCAAGATCACAAACGTTCTCAGCGCGTTGGCGAGTTTTCAAACAGTCTCCTGGAAGTATTAGCCAACTTTGCTGTGCTGTAGTATTCTGAGCAATTGTAGAAAAATGCTTTAGGGGTTAAAAGCGCTAAAAACGACGGACGAGTAGGAGAGACACACACCACAGAGTGCTACTTGCAACTGGTTTAATGTTGAAAAAACACAGGTACCGCGAAAGCAACAAGATACACATCCGATTCAGTCCCAACCGTCGCTTATCACATTTCGTACTCTTACACCGTGCATGATCGTAAAAACGGTAACTCGGATTCAAACAGGGTTATCGATAGGGCACTTACACACGTATACCTTCGTCACACTCAGAAATAAAAAAACGCTTCCGTTATCTCCCTTGTCTTTCTATTTCTGCTACGTGCCAAGATCACGGTGTTGTCTAAATAGGGTAAACATTTACACCTAATGCAATGCACCGCGAGATTGCCAGAGGGGGCTGACCTCAATGACAGGGCATGTTCCCTCAGTCTCTCGTTCATGCGTGCCACAGGTAGTTGCTACTATTTTGCAGCTATGCCCGACGCAGTTCTTCCAGGGTCGATCTGCTTTGCCAGAGGGTTGTTTGCCTCGACCTGTGCGTTATATTGGAGCATAAACATTCACCACTCTGACGGCCATCATCAAATGGGGACAAAACTACTAATGTAAGAGCGACAATCTTCGTTGTCTCGTTTTGCAGCCCCATCAGCTGGCCCGCCGCATTGTACAGAATAGCCTTCCCGTATGTTGTCACAGCGCCTCAGTGATTTTGTGTTGCACATTCGAATATGGATGGTAACCAAAAATGAATATTTTTCACTTCAGGTGCGTCTGCTAGCTCCGCAGACACATCCCTCTCTGGCACCCAAAGTGGTGCACAAACCCTTAAAAGGACAAGTTTATCAGTAATACTCCTAATAAAGTTTTATTTGCTTCAAACAAGCCCATTCCGTGCCTATGTGTTCTCACTATAAAAGCCATACCATAAAATAGAACCGCTGCTGCTTGAAGTCGTCACTTCTAACAAAGAAAAATGACAGGCCGTTTCGAAGCCGATGGTCTCTTCCTCAGCTCTCTTCGGAAGAAGAAAACTGATGAAGAGGTCACTGGCCTCAAAAGATCCTGTCTTCCTCCTTCGTTAGATATCGCGACATCAAGCAGCTCTGGGTTTAAGAGGTTCCATTTTGTATTATATTACTCGTAAGACCTTTTATTCGCAAGTAGGTTCACTATAAAAGCTGTAGTGTATAGAGGCAGTCGCGCATAAAATAATATGCCCTGTCCTTATGAAGTTCAGAAAACATACGCTGTGGGACATCCCATGGGTGTCTTTCAACGATTCACTTGGGACTTTTTCAAAACCTGATTTGGACACCCATGGGACATCCCTAACGTCCCAATCTGGACGTCCTTAGGATGTCCCCTGAATGCGTGTGTTGTCTGAGGTTTGCTTCCCCCCCCCCATTATTTAACACAACTTTACCGAATAAACAAACTACACTCAAAGCATTCTTTAAGATAAATAATAATAAAAAAAACAGTCCATCAACTGAGTTCTATATTACTCTACATATTATGCGGTAAAAAAAAACGCATAAATAAGCGAATTAACAGAGTGTCAATAAAGTTTTCACGAAGGTGCCTTTAGGTGGTGAATTTATCATACTAAAATTTCCTGAGTGTAGGTTTTTGAGAAAAAGATATAAAAAGAACAGCCTGTTTTTCCCCAATGCCCGATAGAAAAAAAAAAAAAAAAAACCCCGGTCGGTTTGAACTTTGAAGTGATTGGTACCACACACGCTCGAATCTTTTGAATCTGCTTTAGGATGTTAATCTCTAAGAATATTTCAAGTTTTGTATCATGTGGTCCCGCATGTAAGTGGCAGCGTCAACCCGACGGTTTGGTTCCATTTTCCTACGGCACATAGGAAAAGAAAAAAGTTATTATTTATTTTTTTATTTTTTCGCAGACATTTACACTCAGACTTTGAGTGTGATCAATGCACCACGTAAAAACACCATTGAGAAAAGTTCCGTGGCACTCTGTTCACTCGCTTACTTATAGACCTAAGTTATTGTAGCCCACAATAGCCAAGTCTAGCCAAGTTCCCTCATACCCACAGCGTTACCTATCCAGGTAGATGTGCTGCCCCAACAAGCCGGTATTTCAACTTTTAGCCTCTAGATGGCGTCATCGGCGCCACGTAAGAAAAGGTCCATAAAGAAAAAAGAATGACACTACAAGAAACTTCGTCTGACCTTGGCTTTATATGTGCATTGAAACATTTAAACTGTAATGGGAAATATATTAGTTCCTTGGTGAGATCTGTTACGCCAAGGCAGCTCGGCCACCAGTGCCAAGTATTCAATAAGCCTCATGAGAAAGGAACCCCTCCGAAGGGCCACATCATGCTGCGCTGCGTCGAGGTGGTTGTGTTGATAACGATGCTCACTTCTCCCGTGGATAACACTGTCACAGAGTCCGGGCTGCTGAAGATCAGCCTCTCCTGGGAAGAGTCGTAGTCGTCCGCGGACTGCAGGGTTTTCATGCGTTTGTTGATGCATTCCAGGGAGCTCTGCGCTGGCTGTAAGACCTCAGAATTCAAGACCCCATCCCTGTGGAATGCATCCTGGCCGCTAGTGGCCCCGTCGTGACGGCGGTTGGACGGTCCTAGCTTTCGCACTACCTTCTGGACATTTTTCTTGGATCCCTCGGCATGCGCGTCGTTTAGTTTTTCGGACGACACCCGGACTTGCGTCATCTCCTCGGCGCGTCTAGCTGCTTCGGTTGTCACCCCAGAAGACAGGTTCATTTCTTGGGACGGAGACGTCGACACTGAAACCCCTGTTCCTGGAGGTGGAATCCGGTCGTGGCGTTCTCGGTGTACACTCCCGATGAATTTTCCAAATAAACATTCAGATGACGTGCTTCGATATGACGATTTCATGTCTGTTCGAAGTTCTGCTGGCAGTAACGAGTCCACCTTAGGACGCTGCGTTACGGAAAGCGGTGGCGTTTCCGCAATAGCCTCGAAGCTGGCCGTATTTCTGTCTAACTGCGTTGGGCTCCACGAGGGCAGCGATTTCTTCGGCCGAACTTCTACAGTTTCTGAAGCGGAACCGTTCGGCTTGGTTGGTTGTTTCAGCTTTGATGGAAGCCTTTCAGTCGAGAAAGGGATCATAGACGCTCCGCTCTCTTTCGATCGCAAGTCAATCTCTTGGTAGTTGTGTTGGTCTTTTGACATGTCCTGCGGTGGCATCTTCTTGGGGCGGACCATCTGCCGAAGTGAACTGACCCCTGATCCACCGTCGTTTCCGAACTGCGACGTTCCGTGCCAGTTAGTTATGTCGGTTTCCTGTTTTACCAGTTCCAGCTGGTCAGTGCTGACCGAAGCGTAACTGTCCTGCTTAGAAGGATCCCTCGTGTCAAGCCGCTGGCGCAAAGGTTCTTCTTGGGGTGAACAGATCTCGCGGAAAGGCTGGTCTACCTGATCGTCGACATCGAGTGTAGCGCGCAAGGGCCACAAATCACGCGGGAGCAGTGAGTCATTCAGTTGCGGCTGGTCTCCCGTAGACAGTTCGTCTCCATCATCGCTGCTTTTCTTGAAAAACAGGATAACGGACCTCAAGAAGCATGTTCACTGCGTCAGAGTTTGGGACGATTTTAGATGTGCCAACCTCGTTGCTGGATTTGTTGCCTCCTTCGGGTTTCGAACCTGCCGCTGTGCTGCTCGGCTCGAAGTTGGTATCGGGCCCTTTCTCTACTGAGGCCGCAGCGGCTTCGATGGAATCTGCGTTATGCACAGCTCTGCGCCTTTTCTTTCTACGCTTCGAGGAATGGATGCTCGCTGCGACCTTGGGCGAATATCTGGAGCTTGAGTCTGGCCGGAGTTTTATACCGATAACGGGGTCAATAGGGCCCGGAGGTGTAATAAATTCGGCAGTGTCACTGACCTTGGGTTCAATGGTGTCTGACTTGACCTGAGACGAACCTTCTAATAGAAGATTAGGCCCATGTTTTGATTTCCCATTACTTTGATGGTAGGCCAATGGCTTACCACTTTTGCCTCTTTTTTCTTATGCTTGTTGGCCTTGGTAGTAGGCATAATCTGACCTAAGTCTTTTCGTTCTACTTCAAGTCCGGGATCCGTCGCAGCCGTAACTACTTCCGGCGAGTGCGGGATTATGCGATCTGCGCGCTGTTTACTCTTAAATTTCGGGGAGGCGACATCTTGTATCGCCTGCGGAGATCCCTTACTGACTTCGTCGGGCCTATCGAGCTTCTGGCTCACCCCGACTCCGGACGAGCCCGGGGACTTGGAGCGTCTCTTATTTCTTGTACGTCTGGAGACGTTGGCACCTGGAGCTGCATGCTCAGATTTCTCCCAAGGTGCAACGGGTCCTGGCGCAACCGAGGTCCCACCGCCTTCAGTCGGGTCTGCTATCCTGACCTCTTGTTGATCTTTTCTTGTGGATATGTCAGCACTGACTTTTTGAGAGCGTGGTGCTTCCGCCAATATGGCGCACTCGGCGCTTTTGCTTTTCTGTTTTTGCTGGGAGCGACCATAGTCAGACGCATTAGACCTCGTCTTTGCCAGAGCAGGATCTCGTTCATATCCTTCTAGAACGCACGCTTCAGAAGATGCTGTGGTTCCGGCACCTCTCTTTGTCTCGAGCCAACCTGTACCTGACATCTGCAGTACTTTTTTCGATTCGGCGTCAGCAGCTGTTGTCTCCAGTCGAGTATCGACCTCTAGGCCAAACGATTTTGTTCCTTTTGAGTCCTTCTTGATTTTCTGTTTAGCCTTGGGAGGCATTAAATTATATGTTTTTAATGGGTAATCCACCGGGGTTAAACTTGATGGGGGCTCATGAAGGATGTCCTCAAAATGGCCGCCAATTGCATCCTTGTGGTATTTGTCCTCGGTGGTAACTCGGACCGCACTCGCGCCTGAGTATTTCGAGGCGGGTTTCGAGAAGTCTGCCCGATCCATGGTAGCACCACCGGCCAACTCGGCGCCGGTCTCACCCTCCTTTTCCAAATAGGCCGAATCGCTGGAGCCTGACGAACGACGTTCTCTCGGCAGAGTCCCAGAGTAATGTCTACCCCCACTCAGTGCCTTGAGGCGCCGCAGTGAGTCGTCGTCTGTGATGAACGTTTCGGACAAGTTCTCCTGACACCAGTCTTCGTCTTCCTTGTCGTCAAGACTCGACGCAGATATGTCGGAAGTGCTCAGGGTGACGGCCTTGTGGCGGGGAAGTGCGCCATGTAGGTCAGCCAGCGGCGTCCCAATCGTCTTTGACCAGCTGTGCCCTGCCTTTTTCTTCTTGGACGTGTCGGATATGATGGACCCTCTCCGACGCGGTCTGCTAGCTCCTGCCGTGTCCATCTTGGGGCGGGACGCGCGCAGCAGCCTGAGCCTTTCCTTGTGCTTGCGCTGGCGCCGTTGGATGGTGTACAGGTCCCCTTGGAAGGCGAGCTCGTTGCACTGGGAAGTACTAGGTTCGGCGGAGCTCTCGAGGAGCTCGCGGTTTGCCCTGTGCGAAGCCGCGTCTTCGGTGGGTGGCGTGTCCGGACATAGGTTGAACTCAGAGGAGGCCCGTTCTTCGACGTCCTCGAGACCGGCGCTGGCATGCCGCGAACCAACGGCCGAACTGACAGCGGAGCCGATGGTCGTCGACAGGCGCCGGACTGGAACGAACAGGTTGCGCAGCGCGCCAGAGTCCCAGAGCTGCACCAAGACACTGCCGTACTTTTCGTAGAAGAGCGCAGGGTGCAGGGTCCACGCTATGCCCGCCATGTCCTGCGGTGGCCCGAGTCCTGGTTGAGAGCTGACTTGCGCTGTCCCAGAGGTGTTCGACTAGGAATGCGCGGCTCGGGCACTTGCTGAGCGCGACTGACGTATAGTCGCGTGCCGGCTGGTTGTCGTTGCCTGATTGGCTGCGATTGGGTCGTTGTCGTCTTCATTGCTTTGGCTGAATATTAACTGTTTTACAATTAAATAATAATAATAATTTTACATAATATTTATTCATAAATGCACCTATGTCTAAGTTGATTACGGGTTCGATCGAAGTCAGCAGGGGCTTGTTGCACGGACCCAGCATTAAAAATAAGACATAATAATAATATTAATAATTATATTAATCCTTATTGAGTCAGGAGAGCCACGGCACCGCAGTACAGTGAACTAGAAACGACTGAGTGAGGCGAGCTACAGGCTCCGCTCATGCTTTCAGTTGCACCTCAAAATGTGGAAAGCGATCATATCAAATCCAAGCCACTTCGATCGCAGCGCCACCATCGCTGCGATCGAAGTGAGCGACGACTACGGGCAGAGGTCATATGGGCAATATTCGCGACTCCAGCGACCTGTCGGGACGCCACTATCGGGCAAATATGGCGGTCGAATCCAGGTCGTGCCGTGCCATGTGCCAGCTCCACGCACAACGCTGGAGCATCAGCGAGCGGGAATTGGACTCCAAATGGTTCGCCCCGCTTTTAGAGCGCAGCTCTTAGGCGCCCGTTTCGGCTTGAGCGGCGTCGCCGTCGCCGTCGCCGTCGGCGTAACCGCGCGGTCGGGGGAGGGGGGGAGGGGTCACGTGACCCCCAGATCACGTGACCCCTCCCCCGAGTCACGTGACCCCCCGCCGGAGGACATTGAAGAATGAGGGGAGGATAAGGAGGGGTATACCCTCCCTGATTACCCTTCCTCCTCCTCCTCAAGAGCTGCGCTCCAATTCGGCGTTACAGGGAGTTGTAAACGGCTTTCATTTTTATTCTCCACGTTTCGAACCTGCGGCGATGTGTTGGGGTAAGCGCCGCTTCCAGAGGCTTGACTTTCTTCGAGGAAGCGGGGAAAGGACTGCCCACTGTCCTTCACGGTGCTGAGGAACGCTGATAAACGCAGAATGTCTGACTCACGCGGTTCCATAGGTCGCGTGCAGAGCAACCTGGGTCTGAAATACTACGGTTACGACACAGTCACTGTTGCTTCTGTTCTCTCGCGCAAACCACCGACAACATGTAAACACGGAAGCCAGAAGAGACGAGCAGAAATCGTGAAAGGACCTGTTCCGGCCAGTTCAGTGTTTTCCCGCTAGGTGCCGTTCGTTTTTCTGGAGTCGCGAATAGCCCTTTAGGGGCTATATTGTATTGTTTATGATTTTCATGTCAGAGAAAACGTCAAAACGCAAGCAATACGTAACTGAACAAAAAGAAGAAAA